>JBAMYA010116483.1:0-18754 GCA_037176975.1 Arrhamphus sclerolepis
ATCTGCTTTTGCTGTAAATGATGTGATTGCAACTTTTTATCCTCGCTGGTTAAATGTGTTTGATGTCTGAGATTTATGTTCACAAATCCATACAGAATATGTGCTTGTGTGTGTGTTGCAAAGCTGGATATAATGCAGGTGCAGGTGATCCAGAGGGAGGACAGTCTAGTAGCTGCAGAGAGGAACTGGCAGCAGGTGCAGAGCAACATCAAGACAAGTAAAGGTTTCAAGAACAAGTAATGAGTGTGTCAGATCTACCGCAGCCTGCAACACCAACACAGTTGAACATAAACAGAATAAAAATATTTGCTGAGAGTCCTGTCCATTCGTTCCTCTTGATGTAATGATTCCACTCTTTCCTCTTATGTTCAGCTCCACCACCA
This sequence comes from Arrhamphus sclerolepis, assembly GCA_037176975.1. Classification (NCBI taxonomy): domain Eukaryota; kingdom Metazoa; phylum Chordata; class Actinopteri; order Beloniformes; family Hemiramphidae; genus Arrhamphus; species Arrhamphus sclerolepis. The sequence continues at coordinate 384 of JBAMYA010116483.1, forward strand.
GCAGGTAGAGATGATCCTGATTCTGGTGGAGACCTGCAGGCAGGATCATCTCAGCCTGGTTGGAGCTCAGAAGAACATCCAGGTACAAGGAAATCAGCGTAGCAGAGAAACAAGTTGTTGGTTTAAGTCTGAATTATGGATGAAATATGATTATGTTAGTAATATAAAACAGCTGAACAGAAATAATTTACCATTTTATCATTTGTGTAAAAATGGTATTAAAAATGGTTTACAAAAATTTGTATGAGGTTGACTGGCCTTGACTTGTTTCATTTGATCATTAAATTGTATATTTAAAGAACTAAAAGGGTGTACAGGGATGATGACAAACCAATAATCACATTACTCTTTACACTGTTATTACATTGATTATTTTACAGCATGAAATATTTGGGGGGTCCTGCTGAACCAAACATAACTCCACAGGTGGGCTGCTGCCTGAACAAGTTTGGGAACCCTTCATAAGGTTCATATAAGGTCTTAGCTTTTTAAGTTGATTTGACTTTTTCATTTTCTGTTAAATTTACTAGTATTCTGGGATTGAAATCATTTACTGACAAAATAATAATTATGTTGTTTAGCTCATTAATACAGGAGTCCTGTTGTGACTGTTGGTTTGAACCTTTTGATGAGTGGAGGAGAGAAAAGCACTGGACTGGTGGGGGATAGTTTTGTGTTAATGGCAGTTAAATATAAATTTGATTTGAATTTGATAAAGAATTGACATGATTACTTACCCATATGTGTGTGCATTGATTCGTGGTTATGTGCCCCACTTGCTCAAGTGTGAGCATATGTGTGCAGTGTATGAGTAGCGTGGCCTGACTTTTTGTCCCAGTCCGTCCCTGACTGTACCTCCTTGCTTTTAACACTAGAGGGCATATTGCATATTTCATACAGATACAGATGGCAAATGGAAATGAGGACATGAAAACTGACCATAACATACATTTACTAAATTTTCTTCAGCCTCTGATCATCGTAATATCACTACTATACTATGTAGATTAATTAAAAAGCACAAAAAAGGATAATATGACCTCTTTAAATATTAACTGCACCTGTTTATATTTGATGAGGGATCAGAGAGGGATCCTCTTTGTTGGTCTGTGCAGACAGAAACATGCACATTAATGCAGACCAGCAGCTGATGAGACCAGTCTGAGCAGCATGAAGTCCATTACATGAATATAGAATATTAATGTGGATATTTCTGACTTGAGCCCCACTGCTGCTGCTCTTCTTTTCTGTGAGGGTGGAGAGAAATCACATTATCAAATAACCCTGTTGTATCAAATGCTTGAAAGGTATGCACAGGAAGTGCTGTGGCATCAGTCTCTGGTTCCCAACCACTGAAACCACTGGACTACATCCTCCCCATTAGTCTGAGAAGAACCAGGAAGGAAAAACTGATGTTCCTAGATGGACCACCTGGGGTTGGCTCCAAAAGTGAGTCAATCTCTATTGGTGATGCTGATGTTGGTGATGTTGGTTCCAACCATGGTGATGTTGGGTCCTACCTTGGGGATGTTGGTTGGTGATGTTGGTTCCAACCATGGTGATGTTGGTGATCTTGGCTCCTACCTTGGTGATGTTGGTTGGTGATCTTGGGTCCTACCATGGTGATGTTGGTGATCTTGGGTCCTACCTTGGTGATGTTGGTTGGTGATGTTGGTTCCTACCTTGGGGATGTTGGTTGGTGATGTTGGTTCCTACCATGGTGATGTTGGTGATCTTGGATACTACCATGGTGATCTTGGTGATCTTGGGTCCTACCTTGGTGATGTTGGTTGGTGATGTTGGTTCCTACCTTGGTGATGTTGGTTGGTGATGTTGGTTCCTACCTTGGTGATGTTGGTTGGTGATGTTGGTTCCTACCATGGTGATGTTGGTTATGTTGGGTCCTACCTTGGTGATGTTGGTTGGTGATGTTGGTTCCTTCCATGGTGATGTTGGTTCCTACTATGTCCTACTAAAACTGAAACGCAGCTTTACCTTGTTTAGTCCAGACTCTGAGCACCAGCAGGAAAGCACTCCCTGAGGTTCTCACCGTACAAGTTGGTTCATATTGCTCTAACACGTTAGAGATGTACTTTGGTGGTAAACCATGAAGAGACTTGTACACAAGCAGAGCTATTTTAAAATCTATTTTCTGAGCAATAGGAAGCCAGTGCAGAGACCTGAGGACTGGACTGAGGACTATGGTTGCATTTCCCTGTTCTAGTCAGGACTAAAGCAGCAGCATTCTGGATGTACTGCAGCTGTCTTACAGCTTGTTTAGAGCCCAGTGAGCAGGCTGTTACACTAATCTAACCTCCTGGAACGCATGGATTGGTCTTTCTAAGTCTGGTTTAGACTCTATTCCTTTAATTCTGGCAATGTTTTTTAGATGGTGAAAAGCTGCTGATATTATTGATTTAATGTGGCTGTTAAAGTTCAGGTCAGAGTCCAATAATACCCATAGATTTTTAACCTGATCATTAGGTTAGAGAGAGTCTCAAGGTGACTTGTAACACTTTCTCTTTGTTTCTGTGGGCCACAGACAATGATTTCAGTTCTGTCTGAGTTTAGCTGGAGAAAGTTGTTTTGCATCCACACACTAATCTGTTTGATGCAGTGACACAATGAATCTACAGGCCCAACAGTTGTCATGGATGCGAAATCTGTCTATAGAGACCAAAACTGTTTGTAAATATGTTTATTTCTGCTGCAAAGTATAACATATAAACATGGATCTAGGTAAGGAGATAAAAGGGTGTAAATCTGTGTGTTTGAGTTGTAGAGTTGGACATTTTTGACCCAGTTTCCAGATGGTCTTTCATGGTCACTCTAGGAACCTTTTACAGAATAATTTACACACTTCTTAGTTGGCCCATTTTTTAAATAAAAACTGTTGTTTTCTCCTCGTGGCTTTGCCATTGAGAAAACAATTGTGATGGGGTGGACATGTGGCGGAGTCAGGCTGGAATGACAGATGCTGATACTCAGGACAGAATCAGCTGAGTGTTGCAGTTCTCAGCCAGAAAGTCGTAAACGTCTGTGTGTGTGTGTGTGTGTGTGCAAGAGAGGGGAGAGAGCGGGCCGAACAGAGAGAGAGGGAGCAGGAGGGAGGGTGAGATGAGTTAATAAACTGCAGAGAGGAAGCAGAGTGAAGGAAGAGGAGAGTATCGTACATTTGTCTCTGCTGCTGCGTCCTCCCTGTTTAGTTGTCCCTCCATCCATCCTTCCATCCATCCTTTGTCTCTGTGAGCTCTGCTGCTGCTTCATGATCGGTCCCGGGGAGGATGCTGAAGTTCCGCGTGGACAGGAGAGTCAGGTAGGTGGAGGGAAAAAAGGAGGGAGGGAGGAGGAGGTGAGACGTTGAGCTGAGGTCCGTGTGAGATGAGAAAGAGGAGGGGGGTGAAGGAGTGGATGGTCCCGAGCCTGGAGGTCACAGAGGACTGCAATGCAGCAGGAGCCCGGCAGCACCGCTGTGAGGGGGCTGCGTGGTGCTGGGTTAGTGTCGGGTTAATGTTCAGGTTCATGTTTGGGTTAAAGGCAGGGTAAGAGATTCTACGCTATTTCTAACCCAAAACTCAGGGGCGTCTGCCAGTAAACCACAACAAACATGACTCTAGCCAATCACCAACAGGAGGGAGGATCATTCTCATGGTTGGGAGAGAGCAAGCACTGTGATGTTTTGTTTACATTTTTTTTCAAATGTCAACGGATGTGATGTCCAGAAATCCTTTACCCTCCCTTCAATGTATGGACTAATATTTACGTTCGTGTTGGGATTGATTTGCCTAAAGTCTGAGTATGCTGAATCTGAAAGAGGGAAACTCCGGGGTTAACAGGGTTCTGAGGTAACTTAATCCAGAGAAAGATGGTTAACTTGAGCACTTGTAGAGTATGCTGCCATAGTAATGCAACCTGGTGAACATAACTTGGTGAAGAGCAGCTTAAAGCTGAAACAGGTGACAGTAGACAGACGGTAGGTCTTATAGCACACATTTTGAAGACGTCTGAACGGGGTCTTTTTATTGATGAAGAGGCTGCTCTGCTTAGAATGGAGCTGCATTTGATTAAAAATCGCTTTCAAAGGTTCAAAACTGAGCTCAACTGTACTATATCCAGTCTTCAGGCTGTCACTGTAAGAGGTTTTGAAGGAGCAGATACAACAGGAGCTCTGAGGTTGTCGAACATGACTGGCAATAACGTGTCCGATTGGGAAGGTAAATCAGCTAACAGGATGCTCACCAGAGCTCACAGAGAGATAAAAGATTTAGACTGCAGGATCTATCTGACCCAGAGAGCCTGAGTCCAGGGGTCCATTTCACAAAGTGGGTTCTGTCGAAACTCCAACTATGTTAAACCTGAACTCCAAGAAAGATGGTTCAGTTGAGCCGGTTTCAGAAAATGACATAACCCTTACTCGGAGTCTGTTACCATGGTAACTGACTCTGTGACCTAAACCTGGTTGGGAGCAGGTTTACTTTAACATCCTTGCTGTCTCCTCCCATTCATGAAGCTGAATTTCATCAGACAGGTACATTTGAGTCTGGAGAATATGTTGATGAGCAGAATAGATAGTTTAATAGTTGAATGTGAACAAACCAGCCATGATTTATACTCATGACACCTTGATGATTTTTTGTCTAAGAGCGTTAGATCTTTCTTTTGTCAGTTTACAAAAAAAAAAAAGAAAAGAAAAAAAAAAAAACGTAATCTTATCCTTCCGTGCATCACAAATGCCACCAGTGCCCATACTTCACACAAAACTCCTTGGATTATTAATTAATAATAATTAATATTAGCTGTTATTGACTTGCGAATGTCTGTTTTATTAATTATGAGGGGGATTCTGAACATACTCTTTTATATTTAATTAGAACGTGAATGAAGCAGAACTGAGAGTAAAGGGATCGACTCATAAGCCTCCTACCCTTTGTACGTATAGCCTGTACATACTTTCCATTCACCACAAAGTCATCGGATTATCAACATGATTTAAAAGTTATCATTAATTGTTTGAAGTAACTTTATTAGTATCCTGTTCCCACTTCTGTGAGTAAAGAAATGTCATGTTAGGATTTTAGCAGAGAGATTGGACGTATTGATCATCCATATTCCCATCTAGAATCCTTGAATGCAAAGTGAATCCAACCAAGCCTGTTATGTTTGCATTATCTGCCTGAAATACGCTTTATATTTCATCTTCAACATGTCAGCAGGATTTCACCTGAAACTAAATCCTTAAATTATGCATTAACTCTGTAATTTCTCTCTCATCAGCTGTATTTCCGTCATCGCTGCAGTAAGAGATACATTGATGTTGTTTTTTGATAGTTGTGGTAACTCTGTGTTTGTTGAAGCTCCTTCCTGAAATGGAGTAAAGGGGGCTATTTTCAAACAATACAAAACAGTGTAATATGATATAAAAATGGAAATTCAAATGTTGTATTGTGGGTTTTAACTGGACGCTTCAATTCACCTTATTTTCTGTCACTGTGGAGGTTTAGAAATGTTTAGAAGCCAATTTACTGGCATAGCAGAAGTAGACTTTCATGTGAGGTCATATTAACATTAGAAATGTGTCTGCTGATGTAACGTAGAGTTACAGAACTCATCTGTTTCAGCTCAGGCTCCCTGCTGCTGCTTGTTGTCTGACTTGCAGCTGTATTCACACACATTTATAGTGTTACACTACTGCATTAAGGCTGTCATACAGTAAACTTTATTATGCTGCACAATAATTTACTGTAAATAGTAAAGTTAGCAAAGTTAATCTGTATAATGGGAATAAAAACAATATGAAATAATACAGTAATTAGAGCATACATAGCAGTGATATCAAAGACCAGAAATAATTATCTTAGCTTACATTCTTCATCAGTAGTGAAGATGAGTGAAGATTCCTTGGTAGATGTTTGCTCAGAACATCTGTCCAGTGAGTATAAATGAAAAGCCGAACAGATGTTTTTAATGTTAGGGAAGACATACCTCTATACTGGGACCTCTTTTCCACCTTCTTTATTTTACACTCACTAAAAACTGAGGGTTTAGTTGCCTTTTCATAATGACAAATATGACCAACATATAAGACCCGCTGTTGCTGATGTCTCTCAGGTTACTGCTACCTGACATGTGCACTGATAACTCATCCCTTCCCCTCCTCCACAGTGGACGGTTCAGGACAGGTTCAGGACCACTGTCTTGATTTTTTCCCCTGTATTTGGTCTTTTTTATTTTCAAGACAGCATGCAAGAAAAGGGTGCAATTACTGTTCTAAATACTTTTTGTTTGTTTGTTTTTTTGTTTTTTTAGCGCTTGCACTGGTGCCCCCTCCAACAGATGGCGCTCTAGTTGACCACCTATATGGCCTATGCCAAAAGTGTACCATTGTCATGTGCTGCTCATCCTCCTCAACTTCTTCTTTGTTTTCAGTCATCATGAACCCAGTGGAGCTGCAGAAGCAGCGCTGAGCTCCATCCAGCTGGAAGAGTCCTCCCCGCTACAGTAAGTCACCTTTTATGTTCAAACACGCCATAAACCACCCAGCCAAGCGTTGGTTTTCAGGGTTCCATTTTTGAGTTCTTGAATGTGCGGTTTGTTGAATGAATACCAGGAGCTGGCTCCAAAAGTGAGTCAATCTGCATTGAAACTCATGACAATGTATCCAGCTCTGAAGCTATGCCACCTTAGATTGTCCTCTTTAGCACCCCTCTCTGGTTGAGAAGTGCAATTGTCTGTTATCACTGTTGTAAATACTGGTGCTAGGAGCAATGCAGCACAGGTGCATTTGTTGACCAGCTGATGAGACAAACACCAGCGAATCCTGAAGACTCATCTGGAAACAATCACTCCACACAACTCAGAGTAGCAATAGCAAGCAGCACGCTAGCTATCAAAGCTGGCCACATTGCCTCACCTCCTGGCTTCTATTTTGAAATAAACTATGAACCAGTGAGAAAACAAAGAACTTTAGTAATACAGACTAATATCAGCACAATTCAAATTCATAGGACATAGAAGGCAAGAAAAATATAAGACTGGCTAATCCAGTACCAGCCAGGCTGGGACACCAGTGAATTTTCTTGCCTCGTCTGATAAAACCTCTTCACTTTCTTTTCTGGCTCTGTCATGTTTGTAGTCATCATGTACGTTAGATAGCTTCAGCGTATAGCTGGCGTAGCCTAGCAAGCACTGTGATGAGTCTTCCTGAGTGCAACTCGCGGCAGACACGCTCAGGCTTTGGTGAAGGTGCAATTAGTTTTGTTAGAAGCTGAACTCTAAATCAACTAAAAATATTTTTAGAAACATTAGAAAGTTTGCTGATTTGAAGTTTTGCTGTGTTGTTTTAAAGCAAAAATAAACATACTTATTATAATTTCCCATCAGGTAAAATTAAATTAAAGCCCGTTTGTGCATAATTAGGTGTTTGTCTTTTTGAATGACAGCTGCATTGCAGCCTATTTTCTGTCAACTTGACGTTGCTCAGAAGCAATGAATTAAGCTCTATAAATAGTATAATCAATCCTATTTTGAATATGTTGTGATTTATTATGCTGTTAAGTGTCCCAGAGTGAAGGAGATCAAATCTGTCCTTCCTTACTGAGTTTAACTCAGAGAAGCTGCAGCAGTCAAACAACAGGGATGGGCAAACATTCTGGTTTGCAGGAGATCCAAACAGAACTTTTCAGTTGATGCCGCTCCACTTTAGCTCTCTGATGCACAGCAGAATCCAGCATCCCAGGACGGTAACAGCTGAATCTGCAGAGTCTGGATAATAGATGATGTGTTGGTTTTACGTTCCAATCTGGGTCAGGCTCAAATGCAAAAAAAAAAAAAGATTTCTGGTGTTTCAGCAGCTGTGCAACTCCTCTGACTGGGTCAGGTTTGGCAGGTGGATTTCCAAATCTGTTTTGACACCCAACAATACACCCAAGTGTCATATATTCATCAAATGTACAAATGTGTGTGTGAATGTAAGTGTGCGTGTCAGAGAAACAGACTGTGTAGGTTGCTGTTATTGTGTCTGCGTGTGTGTGAATATCCTGATCCTGATATCCAGTATTTTATAAATTTTCAGATAAATGCATCAATGAATCGAAATTCTTTTGCACATTTTCTGTTTCGCCAGATGGTGGCACTGTGTCAGGCATGCGAATAACGTGTGAATATCATCACAATCATGATACACAATATTTTGTACATTTCAGATCAATTAAGGCGTTGCCAATTTCAGGCACATTTCCTGCTTGGCCACGTGGTGGCGCTATAACAGGCAGGCCCCATTGGGTGTCTGACTATCATCAATATTGTAATATCTATTAAACTAATAAGTTTCTTACCATACATTCAATGTAATGTGACTGACACACTCTGACACATTTCCTGTTTATGTGGTGAGATATTAAAATCATGAGGCCACTTCAATATATTACATTGTATCAAAAATCCCTTTCGCAATTTCACATCAGCAGCATCTTGGCATCATGTTTGCCAAATTTTACATGAATCTGATAAACCGTCAAGGAGCTTTACAACGGCTGCAGATGGACAGATGTGATCGGAATGAGACGTAACATTAGTTACTATCACAGCCCAGCATTAGCTAAGTAGCTACCTGAGCTAAGGTGAGTGTGTCCCAGGCAGCCTCCAGCTTGATCCATTCATCCCTTTTGGATCAACCAGGGTAGGGAAGTGATCTCCAGTTGTCCCCAAAATAATCTTCAAACTGGAAACCTGTAGATGACATCATTGTCCACTACTTTTACATGAAGTGGACAATGATGATCGTGGTGCATCAACAGCTGGATATTTTCTTTTACTGGGACCATTTTCTGTAAACTCTGGTGGTTGGGGTGAAAATCCCAGTAGATACTCACACCATCAACCATGACACATTCAAAGTCACTTAAGTCTCCTTTCCTCTGCATGCTGATGCTGCTTTGAACAAGTAGGAACTTGTCTTGACCACGTCTGCGTGGTGGAATGTGGTTGGCTGATTAGATATTTTGAGTTATGAGCAGCTGAACAGGTGGAGCTGATGACATGGACGGTGGAGTGAATATTTAACAGAAGCATTGTAGTGTGAGCGAGTTTGTGTTAATGGGAAATGCAGAACACTTAGTAGAACCTGGACAAGGTTAAAAGGTGCGACCTCTAGATACAGCACATTTACCGTTCAGAACAAAACATTCATCACAGACGTTATCTTTGAAGATCAAAGAAAAATCCAAACTCTAAACACCTTCAAATGATACTTTCTGGATGTTATTGGGTGATGGCTCTGCCAGTTTAACGCCAGTTATTATCTCCCTTTCTCACCACCTGAGTCTGCATGAAGACAAAGTCCTCAGCTGTCTGAAGAACCGAATGTAGCCTGGCCTCACTTGTAGGGCTCAAACTATTGACTATTTTATAGGGTAAACTGTCACAAATTTCCTGTAATACCCATGGAAGTTTACAAATTATAAATTACCCAGCTTTAACTTCCCGGGGAGGAACGCTTCTGAAAAATTTCCATAAGTTAATCAGGCATTCTTCAACTGTTCCCAGTCCTAAAATCCATTTCTCAGTCTGGAAATCAGAGACTTTCTGCTCAGCTCTGCTCGGATCAGTCACGATCAATAACCCAAGAGATGAGGATAATGAGATGTGGTCGCGTAGCAGTGGATCAACGTCTTAGTGCACTTCAATTGGACTCCCTGAGTTCACAGAACAGAGAGCTGCAGGATGACGTCACTTCACGCTGTCAGATCATAACTATGGTTTCTCTGCAGCCAAAGTGGTGAAACTGACGTCACCACCTCAAACTGCCACTGCAAAGGAGATCTTCTTCCCAGACGTCTTCACAGGACCAGTGGCCTGAAGATCTGACTGACTGGCAATAGCTGCTCCTCCAAGTCCAACCCTGAACTAAGAAAGGATGCAGTTCCTCCACTGACCACTAGGAGCTCCATTTGACCTCACTGTTAAAATATCCAACTTTACAAACTAAAACAGTTTTGGTCTCCATAGCTAGGCTTCTCATCCTCGACAGCTGTGCAGTTGTGCATACCTCATCAATCAAGATTACATAAAGCAACAAATGCATGCATAATTCGGGGCGTGGCCCTTTGATTGATGGTGAGTATAGCCAGTGCTGTCTGCACTTAAGCTGTTTTGTCTCCTGAGTCTGTAAATAAATACCTAACAGAGCATAGTCTTTAACCTACACTGTGACTGGTCTGGAAGAGTTTGTAGACGAAGCATAGCGGAAAAGACATCGGAACGTCCTGATGCAGAACTTTGACGGCAGATCCGCAGCTCCTCTGGTGTGGCTCAGTTGAAGAAGCCAGGACCCACAGTGGATCATTTCAGGAGTCTTCTGCTGGGACTTGAATTCTCTCACCTTGTTTTCTTGTATGTTGGTGTGCACTAGTTTGCCTGCGACTGCTTATTACTTTCTTTTGCCGTGTTCACTTGCTCCTTCACAACCCACAAGCTACAGAACCTTCTTTAGCTTATGTCATGTGTTGTGACGTGAGAGAATGGGTTATACTTTCGCCAACTGCCTTAAGTGGAAGAAACTGGATTTTATGACTGTTCTTATGTGGGTCTCTAACTTGTCCAGCATCCATTTTAACCCCTAAATTTGTAATAATAGGCTTGATGTGCTGGTCCAAGGAGCCAACATCAATCTGCTGAGCCTCCATGGAATTTCCAAAAAGCATAACCTCTGTCTTTTCTTCATTTAGCTTTAAAAAGTTTAGGGACATCCAGGCTTTCATGTCCTCCAAACATAAAAACAGAGACTGAAGAGAGGAGGAGTTTGTTTTCTTAAGGGGGACATAAATTTGTGTGTCGTCTGCGTAACAATGAAAAGAAATCCCATATTTCTTAAAAACAGACCCAAGGGGGAGGAGGTACAGCATAAAGAGGAGAGGGCCCAAAATTGAGCCCTGAGGGACACCACACGACAATGAAGCAGAGGAGGACTTTCAAATCAGCGCCATGTCAATCACAGACATACAGTGCTCAGTGTAAATGTGTGCACCCCCTTTGAAATGTATCATTTTAAACAACAAACAATTTCCAAACTGTTGACAAGACAAAGTTTAAAGTCTGTTTAACTTATAACGTGAAAGTAAGGTCAATAATATAACTTAGATTACACATTTTTTTCTGTTTTACTCAAATCAGGGTGGTGCAAAAATGAGTTCCACTGAAAGTCTCTGGAGCAAAGCTAGACTGTAGACTACAAATGTCTAACTTAACAAGAATACAATCACAGGTGAGTCTAATTAGTCATCACGCAGGTGTCCAGCAGACAGGTGACTATAAAAGGGGGTCAAACCATTTCCTGTTTCATGCTGTCAGCAATGACACCACATGGAAGAGAAATGAAACAAGACCTGAGAAAGAAAATCATTTCTTTCCACCACAAAGGTGAAGGTTACAAGACGATCAGCAAAGCTTTACTCATCAGTCAGAAACTGTAGCAAAAAATGGAGCTGCAGCCATCTCACAGAGACGTCCAGGTCGTCCACGGAAGTTAACACCTGAACAGGAGCATCTTCTGATGAGAAGGTTGAAGAAAATCAGCATGAGGTTCACTGCAGTTAATCTGAAGAAGTAGAAAGCCAAACTGGGGGCACTATTTCCTGTTAAACAATACAGCGTACTCTGCAGAGGACTGGTCTGCATGGATGCCGTCCAAGAAAGAAGCCTCTCCTAAAGCCCAGGAACAAATAAGCCCACCTGGAGTTTTCCAGGGCTCATGCTGACAAAGATGACTACTGGGAATTTATATTCTTTTATCAGCTGAACCAAGGGAAAAAATCAGAACAGAATTAAATGTCAATTCAAGCTTTTATTGATATCATGCAGAATATTTTTCAGCTGATGGTTCATTTGTCTGACAGCACAGAGGCATGCTAGAAAAATTAACAAAGGCCAGTGATTTTCTCTTTATACCTAAAAAAGGAGGGGTTCTGTGTGGGGGTCCCAAGCCTTATCTGATGCAGCCAAATACTGAGAAAAACACCTAAACCTGTCAATGTTTTTGAGTGTTCATTGCTTTACTTAAACAAAAGAAGGACCCAGCACCTTAAAGGTTTAAAACAGCCAAGACTTGAGAGAAACAGGAGGGGCCCTACATTAAGAATAACTACTCATGTAGATGGGATGTAGAATCTTTACAAAAACATTTAAGCCATCTGATCAAATCTTAACAGACTCTATGCTCTGGAGTGATGAGACCAAGATAAATGTTTTTGGAACTGTCTGGCATTGCAAAGGTGAGGTATATAAAGAAAAATGCATGGTGCCTACAGTTAAGCATGGTGGTGGCAGTGTCCTCATGTGGGGCTGCATGAGTGCTGATGGTGTTGGGGAGCTGCATTTTTTTGATGACATCATGAATTATTGATCAATACTGAAAGAGAAGATGCTCCCATCACTCCGTGCCCTTGGTCTTGGTGCACTTCTCCAACATGACAACGATCCCAAACGCACATCTGAGGCCACTGTTGGACTTCTGAAGAAGAACAGAGTGAAAGTGATTCAGTGGCCAAGTATGTCTGCTGATCTGAACCCAGTCCAACATCTGTGGGTTGAGCATCACTCTCCAGCCAGTATCCAATCACTAAAAGAGGTCATTCGTCATAATGACCATCATTACATGTGAAGGAAAAAAGTCTGAGAAGATGTAAAAATACATGTTTACATAAGATATTCATAAAATAATATTTAGGAATGATAAAGACGTTTTTTTTTTATTTAATCACAGTTATAAAAAATCCATATGATAGCCTACTACTGGGTAATAAAGATAAACTCCTTGGTATTTTCACTGATGCTGGAGCACAAAGGGCGCCAGCGCAGCAGTGAGGCAGTAATTTGTTGACGGTCCCTTACAAGAGCGGGGATCTCAGCGGAGCAGCCCGTCCTCCTGCGGTCGAGGCTGGGACACAAAGCCTGAACAGACGCAGCTGCTCCGGAGATCAGCATCCAGAAATAAGCGTCCTTCGCGCTTCTTCAGAGGTGTGCTCCGTAACTCCTTTTCTCTTCTGAGAGCACACAAGGCGGGAATCACCCCGGCGGAGGTTACGGCTACTCAGCGTCGGCTCTTCTGCAGCAGCGGAGCGGCTCCTGCAGCCCGAGGCCCCGGCTTGGCGGCGGAGCTGGAGCTGCGACCGAGCGGCCGGGCCTCCATCACCGTCTCACCCCGTGACGGGGCCGAGGGAAAGCGGCTTCCACGGAGCGCTGTGGAATCGACCCAGTAACCGTGGGTCATCCGTGGGCCGAGGCGAGACCAGAGCCGGAGTCTAAGGAGCCGCCCCCCCACCCCTGCCCCCTCCAGGTCAGTACAGCTTCTGTCCACATCTGGAACAGCTGCCAGCCGTGAGGCGGAGGGAGCACGCCTCCTGAGCGGCAGACCCCCGCTGTTAGACCCCAGAGCGGGGAGACACGGACAGGGATGCTGCACAACAGCAGACCTGAAGCCAGGAGCTGGATCCAGACCCTCGTCATAAACAATGCTGTGATGCAGCAGTGGTCACGTGACCGCGGCAGGTGTGCACGTTCTTCACGTGGGAGTCAGCGTGCACCCATCACAGGGACGTGTCTAGTTTTTAGGGGCTCTTTTCACCCCAGTGGTAGACCCCCATCTGATGGTGATACAACTCAGTGATGATGCATTAATGTGTTCAACCTCAAGAGGAAAACAGGCTGGATTCTCTATGAAAAACAAATAAAACAAAACTGAATGTCAGACTAATAATTATACAAATTTGAAATACAAAACAAAAACTCCCCAAAATTTCGGACCTTTTAAAATAAATGATCAAAATTCAAGACATAAATGTCCAGTTTCCGGTCTTGCAAGTTTCCAAATTTGATGAAAAGTTTCACAATTTATGAATAATAAAACCCCATGCATGTGGGGGAAGGATACAATTGTAAACTTGAGCATAAAATCAACATTTCTGACAAATTTCAAGAAACAAACTGCAAATCTGGGCCTTATAAGTCTGAAAATTTGAGACAAAGTTTCAGAATTTCTGATGTCATAAATAGCAAATTTATGACACAAAATCTAATGGCAAATTCCTAAATAACACATTTCCAGAAACAAACTAAATTTTTGGACCTAATAAGTCTGCAAATTTATAAACTTGCATGATGACATAAACAAAAAACATGGAGACAGAGCAAAATTTAAAAAAAAAAAAAACAACTTAAATTTTCCTTTTTTTCAAATTTGCAAAGTTAGAATAAAATAAAAAAAAACCCTCAGGATTTCAGATGTCATGAGTCTTCAAATCCAAACAAAATTTTCAGAATTTCTCACATTCAGTTAAAAAAAACACGTGGAGAGTAAAATTCCAAGAAAGAAAACCTGTCAATTTTTCTGTAAATGTACAAATTTTAAAGGAAAAAAAACAAAAACAACCTTATAAACTCACAAATGTGCATGTAAATCTAATGAAATTCTCTGACCTTACAACCTTGCAAATTTCAAGAAAGAAAGTAAAACTTTTTTATCTAATAATTCTGATAATTTATAAACTTGTATGATGACATACAAAACAAAAACCAGAAGAAGCAAAATTCCAAGAAAAAAAACAACCTTCGATTTTCTGGTTATACAAATTCACACAATTTGAAGAAAAAAAACAAAACTTTCTGAATTCATAAAGTGGAAAATTTCTACTACAATTTCTAATTGCTACATCTAGTGCCGTGTTTGGGGAACTCCAAATGGAAGAATTAAAAAAATTGGCACAGGAAGATTAATACGATGTTGGAACTCTGTTACAGCTCATGAAATCTGAGAGTTAAGTCAGGCTTTTCCTTTGAAAGTTGGTGAAGGTGGTGTGGTGGGTTAAGATTGTTGGGTTAATGATGGTTAACCTATAAAGGGTGGTTTCCAAACTTTTTTCTGCTGGGTCCCCGTTTGGAATTTTCTTTTGCAGATTGTAATAAGAGTAACAGGTTCCAAGCATCTTAACTGTGTAATTATGTTCAGTGTAACAAGTTCAACATCTAATCGTTATGCAGTTTTGAAAACATTACTCCTCTTCAAAAATGGGTTTTAAAACATGACCAACTCCCTAAGAGGAAAACAAAAACCTAAAGGTTTGTTGTGCTTTAATCCTCACATCTTTTCAGTGACTGATGTGGGCCTGCTTCATGCTGCAGATCTTGTCGAATCTGGCTTGCAGTTTTGGAATTGCCACCCTGAGTTCATTCTCAATGTCCACCTTTGATCTGTATGGTTGTCTGAATGGTTTTGATGGAGGCCACAGCAGAAAATCCTATCTCGCATAGGTAGCATGTGGCAAAAGGAAGGAGTGTGGCCAGGGCTCTCTTGGCAAGAAGTGGGTGCTCTTTCTCCACTTTAAACCAAAATATAGCCAGTGTCTTTGCCTGAAACTGCAGCCTCAGTGTTGAGTCAGAGGTGACATTTATGAACTGTTCCTCCTCTGATGTGCTTAAGTCGGCAGGTGGTGATGCACTGAAGGGATCATGGATCCAGTCATATTTTTTGGATCCTGCATCAGGAAATGTCTCTGGAAATGTTTTTTAAGGGCAGAGATGTGTGCTTTTATGCATGGGATCACTGTGTTCCGCAGCTTACTGTATTACAGTCTACTGTATTTTCATTCATTCACTCCATTTGGCATCATGGATCATCTGAGATCAGAAAAAAAAAACACTGCCTTGACGTCTCTAGAGGGGTGACTTTTGATGCCATAAAAAGGTTGTGTTTTTAACTTAGCTTTCATAGCCAGTAAATGTTAAAACCCAGTGAGTAAAACAGAGGAACAGGCTACACCAGTTCATTCCTGATCCCCACTGGAGTTCAGCATCTGACATCTCAGTTAGGTCTGAAGACTCTGAGATGCAGTTATTGCTTCTGAACTGAATTTTCTGGGGTGTCCTGAGAAGATGGACAGCTGTTCTTGAAAGTTTTTTACTTGTCAATAATCTTTCCTCTTTGTAGAACGTTGAGCTCCAAATAGTTTGGAAATGGTTCCATAAGTCTTTCCAAATTGGTCTCTGAGACCATTGCTGATATCTTTTCCTCTTGGCATTGTGTTAACACACACCTGAATGCTCCAGACGTGTAAACTGACAAAATGTCTGCTTCTGCAGAGGTCCGTATGGGTGTCTGACTGATGATGAGCAGCACCTGGCTGTAACTTACGCAGGGGGTCGAAGGCTTGTGCTCATGATTTCTTTTCTTCTCCTCTTCAGTGATGTCACATAATGAAAAGAGTTATATGACCTTAATCTGAGGTTGTAATTGTTTACTGCTAAGACCCAGTACTATCTGATCATATTTTGTTTGTACAAATATATAAAAACATAAGTCATGCAGCAATACCGCCTCTGATCACACGGGGGCATCCACATCTGCTGGTTTTACAAAACAGCAGCTGCCAATCCTGGGAAGCACCGTTCATGAGTCAGACTCCAGCTGACACATGATCTGTCCTGAGATAAGCTGCCCCCATCAGGTCAGATGTGGTATTGCTACAGAGATTGGCTTTAAAACAGGGGGTACACACTTTTACACAACTGTTAAACATGTAAATGGACGTGCAACACACTAACATGACGCCGTGCCTCTGCTGTTCTGTCCAGGCGCTTTGGTTTGGACATGAAGCTGAACGCTGCTGCTGAGAAGATCAATTACTCCAAAAGTGATAGTATGGTGTCAGATCTGTCTGCAGAGGCCCAGACTTACACGTGGGTGAGCTCTCTCTCTCTCTGTCTTATGCTCACACACACACACACACACACACACACCTATCCAGCATAAAGGTCCCAGTGAGGTAACCAAAACAAGAACACACACACACACGTGTTGAATGTGCTTGTGTGTTAGAGCTGGGCGATATGACCTCAAATCAATATCATGATTAATTTAAACAAGTTACCTCGATTACAATTAATGAGTGTTTTTTTTTTTTTTCCCTCATGGATCACTGACAAGATTCTTGTTGCATATGTAATTAACTATTAAAACTAAAATTAAAGACTCATATCTGTGATTTTAAAACAAGTGAAGAGAAGCACACTTCTAACTATATAAATGTAATTAAATGAATAGTTCAAAGAAGAGAAATAATTGAAATAATTGACATGAGCAAGACTACATCGATTATTGGTACTGAATGTTGGTTCAGTTACTTTGCGATTAATTGCCTAGCCCGATTGTGTGTGTACGTGTATTGCGCATGTGTGTTCTTCAGCTTAGTGAGTGAGTTTGTGAGTGTTTCTTCAGCCTCATGGTGCTTTCACTCGTGTCACATGACATGAAGCAGCTCTCATCAAGCGATCAGTTTTAGTGTTCCATCTGTAACATATTGTGTGTTTGCAGATGTGAACAGTCATCGGAGACGGAGTTTGAAAATCCTCTGACACTGCTGTTTTCTTCATCCTGAACATGTCTGTGCTTATTTAACAGCATTATTGGCACTTCAGGCATCATTTTTTGTCAGTGGTTAGGCGTGTATGCGCCATGTGCAGAGATTTTTCTTGAAGCGTTGATGTGTTTGCTGCAGGTGTGTGTTATCCAGGATTGATGTGACTTGGAACGGAGAAGACATGGAGTCAGCAGCAGGGCTCTCTCTGTGGAAGTACATTTTATTCAAAAAAGGAGAACTCCAATAAACAGATTAACATGGACAATTTTTTTTTTTTACTAAAAGGGTGTTCAGCATGCTTAATTTCAGGAGTGAAGAGCAGAAATTTAACAGTCAAGAGCAAAGAAGCTGTTGCTGGAGCACAAACCTGCCACTGGGCGGTGCCAAGGGACTCTTGAAGCTCATATCTGCTTGCGTATGTTTCTATGTAAATGTAATATATCCATTAATATCTATAATCATTTAAAATGATGAATAAGGAACATGTGTTCCACTAGCAACGCACTGCCTAGTCAACATGTTCAGACTTCTTCTGTTTAATAAAATTCTGACTTACCAACATTACCGGAGGTCTTCAACAGCGGCCACTTTCAGGACCTTCCAGGACAGGTGGTTACAGAGTGGTAACACAGGGTCTGTGTGGTCTAATTAGAATATGACCAATCATACCAGGCCTCTCAAAAGAGTCAAGACTTAGGTGATGTTTACACAATAACGTTTGGGGGTGAAAAATGCAAAATATTTTATCGGATGTCCATATCGTTTACACGGCAACAGCGTTTTCGGGGGTTGAAAACGCAAAAAAGCGAAACTACCTTCCAGTCTGAAAATCTTAAAAACGCTCCACTCTCGCATCATCGTCTAAATGGTTGACAACGCAAAACTGCGCTTCTCGTCACGTAGAATTTACGCTTCAGCTGGACAAGTCCATATGTCCGTATTGGCAGGACTCCCAGTCCACTTTTT
>JBAMYA010116524.1:0-18753 GCA_037176975.1 Arrhamphus sclerolepis
TCTCAGTGCTGTGGTTCTGTCTAAAGCCTGACTGGAAGACATCATAGCAGTTGTTTATGGTTAAAAAGTCATTCAGCAGAGGCCTGATCACTGCTGTTTTCAGTGGTTCTGGGAAAACTCCTGACATGAAAGACTGGTTCACAATCTGGAACTGACCTGACTCCAGGACTTTTGAGACTTTTTTTGAAAAAATCTGTGGGCAGGACGTCTAAACAGCTACAGGAGTTAACTTTCTGACAAGACTGTACTCACTCAAGGTAACCTAAACCTAATCAAATGTTATGTACAGTTATATTTCACATTTGTCATCAAATATTTTCAAAGAACAATTGAAAAATACTTAGGATACAGGGAGCAACTGTCACAAACACATTTGACACCAAATGGTAGCAAATTTGTGTGGGTCGTTTCTGACCCGTGTGTGAAGTTGATCTAGCAATACAAAAGCTGTGCTTGCTCATGAAGCAAAAAAGAAAAAGGATGATTTGTGGGAAACAAATACAAGATATTTACTGTATATGTTGAATAATAAATGATAAAATTACTTTTTATTTCAAAGATATATCATAGAAATACTCGGCAGTTGGTTAAGTCACATAGAAAATGAATATGGGTCATTTTCTACCCATCTTGTGCATTAGAGGGGTATGGATACAAAAGGGGGTTTTATTCAAAAAGTAAGACAGGAAAAAAGAAAATAAGGATGTATGGTGATCAAAAACAAGCTAACTGAGGAATACCTTGAATACTGAATGATGAAAGTAATTCATTGCAGAGATATAGAAAAAAGAAAAACTCAGCCGGGTCACTTTTGACCCATGTTTTGCATCAAAGGGTTAAAACTCTGTCATCACCATGGTTACCATTAAAGGCCCAGTTATTCTTTATTTTCTCAGCTATCTATGTTGTTATATTTTCAGCTAGTTTAGTAAATTAAAAAATAAGTAAAAGTATAAGTGAAAGTAAATTTTCATAAAATGACATATTTCACAAAATTTGCAACTAAAAATCACACATATTTATTGTATAATCACGTTTTTTTTTCAGTAAGAATTACTAAAATCACTAATTGGAATTTTTCTTATACTTAAAAAAAAACAACAAAAAAAAAAAACAACCAAAATTAGAAATTAGAAATTGCTAAAAGATGGGAGGAGCCTTTGCTCATGATCATTGATCATTGATCTTTGTTGGGTTGTCTCTGTGTGAAGTGAAAGCACACCAACTTTAGTCTGGGCCTTTTATTCACAGAAACAAAATTATTTCACAAAACTGAAAAAAAAACAACGCACAAAGGTCAAAAGTATAAACCCCCCGATGCTAATACGTAATTGGTGTCCTTTTGCCTGCAGCTGTTTGCTGTATTTTCTCTTACTTGCCTCTCAATCTCTCAAGCTCCTCCAGACTTGACGGCCTTCTGGCATGGACCATGGTCTTCAGGTCACTGCTCAGACCTCCAGCAGGATTCCAGTCAGGGCTAATTAATAAGGTTCACTTTGGTCTTCTGGAGGCAGTTCTTTCCCAAGAGTGACGCACGTTCTGGGTTTTTGTTGGACGCCGAAAGCGAAGACTCAGACCCAGTTTTGCTGCTGACTGCTTGAGGTTGTCCTCCAAAATCTTCACATATCATTTTTGTTCACCATTCCTTCCTCTTTGATGAAATTCCCAGTTCCGGACGCATGGAAGTATAATACTCCCACCACCGTGTATCACTGTGTGGACGTGTCCTCTGTCTCTATTGCCAAAGAGCAGCTGGTCAGCTGACCAGTATAACTTTTTCCAGGTTGTCCCCGCCATACTTCAGTCTGGCTTGAAGATGTCTCTTCTGTCCTGCCTTGTCTACATCCTTTGCAGTTGTTCTGGGGTCTTTGCACACGTCTCTCGCTGGTTTTCTTTCCTTTGAAATGTTTCACTTCCAAACCTCAGCCACACTTGTTCTGTACTGGGTGGCTCCCTTTGAACTGGTGATTGTGGGAACGTTTTACATCTTTATCCTGCTTTGTGAGTGTCAACAATTCTGTATCTCAAGTCTAATCAAATTTCTTTTGTCTTTGGCATGATCCTTTCTCAAGTGACAGCTGAAGCCTTTTTTGAGCTTTTTATAGTTTGTGTTTAAAGGGAGACAGCCTTCAGTTCTAACTTGATTTTACTGGTTTGGAACATCGCAAAGTCAAAGCGCACCATTACACAGCACTGGTTTGTGCTATGGCTTAATAAAAAGGTCAATTTTTAAAGGGCTAATAATCTAGACCCCGGCTGCTGTTTTTTTCTGAGATTATTTTTTTATTTGTGCAAAATTTAAAAAAAAAATGTAAATGTGTATTTGCTGTGTTTGCTTTTGGGAACAGAGGGTCTAATAATATTGTCCTCGTGCTTGTGTGGCCCTGAGGACTGGACTGGAAAGTGGTTTAAGCTCACTGGAAACATCTGTGAGTGTTGTCTTGCTGATTCAGGACCACTGAGTGAAGATGTGAGCTGTTGTCTGTTCTGTGTGTTGGCTGCTGCACACGTGTTTGTGTGTGTGTGTGTGTGTGTGTGTGTGTGTCTGTTTATATCAGAAAAAGCCTCAGTGGAGCTTCAGCTTTGAACTCCACATTTGTGGCACGGATACATCCATTTTCAGTGCATGTACACATCTGGAACCTCACCACCAACACCCCCCCCCACACACACACACACAAAAAAAACAAAGCAAAAAACAGTGTATTCCTCTGACAAAAAAGATATTTTAGCTTTCGTGAAGCATTTAACAAACTACACAGGAAAATGTGTTCTTGCTGAATCAACAATGTGCAAAAGAACGTCCCACGTCGCTCACTTTCGACGCGCTAGTTTCTCCTTCCTCTGCCTGAAAAGCTCTTTTATGTTCAAATTGACTCACGATTGAATTTCCTCCACCCTACACTTAGACAACACGTATATAGATTCATTATTTTACAACGTAATGACTTTCTCTCTGAGGTCGGTGGTCACCATTATGATTTTATATGATGTAACCCCGAGGACTTTGTATATACATATCACATCCTGATAACCTCATTATAAAGTATCACCATAATGTTATAATATAATTCATTACTGGACTTTATGACCCCGGGCGCTATTAAAAACCAAATTGGTCTCAGCAGAAAAAGACGAAGCAGCTAATTCCACCAGTGTCTGAAGACATCCAAGCAGGTGAAAAGTTACGGTCGCCCGGGAATAGAAAGATGAATAAAATCTCATTTAAATCTGGCTTCTTATTTGATTCTTTTCCGCATGCGCCATCACTCTTGCCTTCCCGGCTTACAGCTTTTTAATGAGTGTCTTCATTCCACTTGTTACCGTCTGACGCTGAGCTCCAGGCGACACGTATCTTTCCACTCCAGTGCACATTACAGAGCCAACGCCCTCTGTCCTCGTTCCCCCTCGTCCCTCACTTTCTCATGCAGTTTCAGACTCTGTCCGTCCAATTTGTGAAGCACTTGAAGAGATTCGCAGCCACCTCTCACCAACGTTTCCTCCTCACAGAGACAGCATGCTCCTCTCCTCTCTTATACGTCTCATTGCTGGTGACATTTTTCATCCTCATTTTTTTTTACATTTTCCCCCATTTACACTTCTTCCTTTGTGGCCACATTCCTCTGAAACTGAGGGGAAACTGATGCTGGGAAAACCAGTATATGTATTTGACAGAAACCTTCAAGTTTTTAAGTTCTTTAATTGTTCACTGAAGTCATTGAAGAAAAAGAAAGTTTAAAAAAAGTCCTTGACTGAGGAAGAAATGATCTCAGTCCAACTGTATGGCGTCCGTTCAGAGCCTAATGAATAAGAATCTTTCTCAGTTATACTTTTCTTTTCTTCTATCAGTTCTAAAACCATCTCTGTTTTTAAATTGTCTTTCTCAGTTGCGCTTTTTCTTTTTGCGGTTGCAGTTTTGAAATGAGTGTCAAACCATGCCAATCAACAGCAGAGGAGGCGGGACATAGCTGAGATCTGGCAGCTCATTGGCTGCTGAATGACCTGATGATCTTAGGCTAGTTCACACTCCAGCCTGAAGTGACTCGAATCCGATTTTTTCGCCTACATGTAACCTGTATCCGATCTTTTATTGACAGTATGAACGACACAGATCTGATTTTTTCAAATGCGACCCAGGTCGTTTGGATATGTAGTCCTAATTCCGGTACCTGTCCGATCATTTTATATGAACTGGCAGGTCGCATTCATCTGACCTATACGTCATCAACCCCGGCTGGGTAGAAGGCTCACGGAGTTTCTGGAGAAGGGTGGAGGTCTGCCGCGATTGTCGGGAGGCGCGGGGCGACAGGAACCCCATCCGCGAACACGCATCGCAAACCCCGCCCAGATCCCCTCGCTGGGGGTGCGACCCACCACCGCCAAAGACCAGCGAATCCCAGAGCGCACGTGTAACGCGGACAGCACGGAGACCCCGACAGTCCAGTGGCAGCCGTTCCCGACTCATGCGAGGATGGTGGGGGCTCGACGGATGATGGCGTCCCCCCCTCTGGCCCGACAGAAGCCGGGAAGGAGGGAGGGGAAAGGTGAGGGAGAGCGCTGGGGAAGCGGAAGGGGGTTGCCGGGGTCCTTGTGGGCCCGCAAGCGCCACAACCAGCCATCCCGTCCAGTCTGAACACTGGCCACGCTCGCTGCGTGTGATGTCTCGTATTCTACAATGCGCATTTGTGTCTCTTTTAGTTCATACTGAAGATCACATACAAGTTGCAAATCTTAGGTAATGTGAACGACCTAAAGAAAAATCGGATTTCACAAAAAAATCGGAATTGAGCATTAAGCCTTGCAGTGTGAACGTAGTCTTAGTCTCGTGCATCATCTCTTTCAGCTGTTGTCTTATTGTGTTCATATTCTGAAATGTGCCCAGTAAGGGTCGTGATTAACACTTGAGTAGTCAGGTTTATTTTTTACGGGGAAGGACTCACGGGAGCTTCCTGCTGCTAGTTGAGAAGAGTAACGATGCGTGGTTTCACGTCAGTCCCTAAAAGTCCCCAATAACTATAAATAAGAGTCACTAGAGGGGTCTGCTAACTGGCTAAATATAGCGTTAAAGTGAGGGACTAACGACAGAGCTATGTCCCGCCTCCTCTGGTGTTGACTGACACTCATTTCAGAACTGCAACCAGAAAAAGAGAAAGCACAACTAAGAGAGATGCTAAAAGCAAGAAAAAAAAAGAGAAACAGAAACAGAGAAAGATGATTGAACTCTTTTATTTCCATTAAACATTCTGAGTTTTGATTCTCAGAGTTTTGGAATTAGATACATAAAACATTTGGGTCTAAACTGACATACAGCTGCGCTGTACCAAAGATTAAATGTAATCATTATAGATCTACAGAGAAGCTGATTATCAGTATTATTATTTTTTTTATTATTAATATTATTCTTATTGTTATTTTCTGTAGTATTGACTGGATATTATTACTGGGTATTTTACAGATAGTGAAGGTTTTTTTACTTTTTTTCCTAAAGCTATTCTTTGAGTTTCTACAGCTGATACTTAATTTTTCTTACACAATAAAAGTTCCATCTCATTGTGCATCACTCCATCCCACCACTCTTTCTGTGGTGGGATGATGTGAAATTCAGGACAACTGGACTCGACGTTGTCCCATACGAGCTGCCAAAGAACCACTGGTCCACGAACGTTGACATGTGACCAGAAATCACGTATCCTGACATTTCTATGGACCTGATTTCAGTGCCAGGAAGATACACAATGCAAGCCTGAAAATTACCGACTAAATGACTGACTACAGCTGTGAACTGGTACCTGGTACGTTTCTCTCATTCAGAGGAGCCGTTTGACACCTTTTAAAGCAGTTAATTATGTTTTACATTGTTGTTCTACTGTGAGGCTTACAGAGCTTTTTGGTGTTATCTTGGCTATTTCCCATAAGCAGATCTAGACTGACTTGTTAAAACTATTTTAATCCTTTTCAATGAAGAATTTGCAGAATATCACATTTATTTGTCAGTCTCGCTTTACATTCAGTGTTCATCCAAGCGTTACAGTGAAGCGTTTTTCCTTTTGAAAAAAGACAGCTATTCATCTGCTTCTCTTTTCTTTAGCTTTCGGTAGCCTGTAAAAAGACAGCTCCAACTGCTTTTCAGACCTGTTTGTACAATCAATCACACATCAGCTCTTCCCCAATTTTTGATATTGACGGTATTTAAACCAACGCTGCTGCTTCATCTCCGTCTTTCTGCCACTCAGCGGGGCGTAACCACAACAACCTCCACTGCTGTGATGTCACGTGCGTACCCTCTATAGGCCAGAAACTGCATTTTTAAATGAGTTATTCAGATCTGTCTAAACATGGCCAGCACACATCTCACTGACATTTCCTCTCTGGAGCCTCTTTTACCAACTGTAAATATAACAAATGTCTACAACACATGATCTATTGTTGGTTCAGGAATAATTCTCCTTTTCCTGCTATCCGAGAAAGTAAATGCTCGTTTTTGGCGTTAACGTCCCCAAAACAACCACAAAGTCCCCTTAGTAGTAGTTTGTGTTGTGCTATCTTGGCTGCCGATGGTGGGACTACAGTTACCATCTGTTCTATTTCCTTTAACTGTCTGTGCTTACATTCAATTTTTTACATTTTTTATCACACACAAAAGCTGCTCTCATTCAAAGGCTTTTCTGTTTATCTTGTAGCATAGTGTAACAAGCCTGACATGATTTTGCTGGCATGTTTTTGGTGCTGGCAAGTCCTCGTCAGTCTCACCCCCCCAAAAAAAGTTAGTTAATCCTCCTTTTTATATATTATTTCTTCCAACCTGTATTTTTATTCTATTGTAAGCTGCTGTGATACTTGAATTTCCCCCTGTGGGATCAATAAAGTCTGTCTATCTATCTATCTATCTATCTATCTATTGTTTTGACGGACAACTACAATGGCCTCCTTGCTGGGGTGTGGACATTGGCCCGCCTCCCTCGTTGTCATGCCATGTACCAGTACTTGGTCAATGCCAGTAGCCTGAATTTCGTCAGAAACTGCCAGTCTTTGTCTTCCTCTACCTCTGCCCCCTTATTGTCTCCCACGTCTCCGTCGTCTTACACGTACTCGTCCTCTGTGTCTTTGATCCATTGTTGTCAAGAGCTTGCAGGACCAACCTGCTTCTCTGAACTGGCTTATATTGGTTGTCATGTTGTCTTGACATGATGAGAAACAAGTGTGATCAATTTTGAATCATTGTGTTCAATAGATGACACACGTGTTTTATGTTTTGCCACTTGTATTTACCATAATTCATCACAAGTTCATCACAGCGACAACTGTGTTTCATAGCATGAGAGTTGTGTTTAGAGTTTTGCAGAAGGAATGACTCTGCAAATAGTATTTTACTAGATGAAGATAGTTTATGGTTCTGTCAAAAGGATGTTCGATTCGGGGAATGAGTTTAGACAACTGAGCAATTGAGAAAAACTATAATCACAACCCTTGATGGGGACATTTCAGAATAAGATAATAACAGGTGAAAGAGATGATGCGCTCATCTAAGATTATCAAGTCTTTCAGCAGCCAATGAGCTACTAGATCTCAGCTATGTCCCGCCTCCTCTGCTGTTGATTGACGTGGCACTGATTTGACACTCGTGTCATAATTGCAAGAAAGATGGTTCGAAAAAGATGTTTTTAGAACTGATAGAAGAAAATAAAAGTGAGAAAGATGATTCAATTGTCGGTTACAGATTCTGGGTTTTGGTGCTCAGCTTTTGAACTTTGATTCTCAGAGTTTGTATTTTAATTTGCAATACATTTAGGTCTGAATTAACGCCATACCAGAAACTCCAAGTTCCTTTCTGAAACAGACCCTGGATTGCAGGTAGACCAGTTCAGCACTTTGAAGCCTTTATTGATGGGTGGATGTGATGGGTGGATTAATGATGTACTTCCTTATTAGATATTATCTGCGTGTCAGCATGTGGCTCTAAAAAATGTACAGACCATTTTAACATTCAGCACTGATGTTTTTGATGTTTCTAACACCCCTTTTTGTGATTTGTGTAATTTCAGGTGGATCTGCCTCAGACCTGAACTGTTCCAACTCTGCATTCTTCTATTTCACATTTTAAGAATATCTTATTTAATTTGTAACACTTTGTTAGCTGCAAGTTGTATTTCTATTGGCCTCAGATTGTATTTTCTTTGTTGTTTTGTTACTTTGTGTAAAAGCGACTGTGAATGTCGTCATGTAGAGAAATAAAGTTTACAACATTACGCAAATTACTTTTGTCTTTCGGTCTTCATCATTTCTGTTTGGTAAAAACTAACAAATACAGCTGTGTGTTGCTATCACAAGATATTTCTCCTAATCTATGTGTGAAGGTCTGCACCATTGTAGGACCTTATGCAGGTCCTACAATGGTGATACTGGTTCCTACAATGGTGATGCTCGGGTCTTACCATGATGATGCTGGTTGATGCCATGGTGATACTGGGTCCTACAATGGTGATGCTCGGGTCTTACCATGATGATGCTGGTTGATGCCATGGTGATACTGGGTCCTACCATGGTGATGCTCTGTCCAACCATGTTGATGTTGGATCCTACTATGATGGCAACACAGTAGTTCACTGACACTTCACAACTAGAAGGTTCAGTTGGATCTTGGTTCAGCAGGTCTTTCTGTGTGGAGTTTACATTTTGTCCCTGTGTCTGTGTAGGTGTGCCTCGTTGTACTCCGTTTTTCTCCCACCCCAAAAACAAGGACCAAGGACACTAGATGAAGACCTCCAGGCCAGGAACTGAAACACTGACTTTCTGACCTACAGAGAACCACTTTACCTCGGATCTTAGCGTAAACGTCCCACAGTTCCGAAAAGTTGGCCTCATCTCCATCTGTTTCTGTTCAGCCACATTGTTGCACTAAGTGCTCACATGATCACACATTGATGATGGAAGCATGTTTTAGTCTAAACTTTTACACATAAAAGAGTTTTCTCTTTTGTCTTGATTCACAAGAAAGCATACGACCACTGACCACTACAGTTCACGCAGCAGCTTCGTCATACAGATGTGAGAGATCTGATCATCTGAGAGGCTCATTATGATCTCTGAGACCCATGAACCACCTCTCTGATCGCTGCAGCTGCTGATGTCTGTTAAATGGATGTCCAGACAGCTTTCCACTTTACAGCACTTGAAACATCTAATTTTAATACACCCTATTTGGTTTTCATTGAATTATTTGTTTTGGCGTGGTCCTTCCTCATATACAGAATTACCATGAAATAATTATTCACTCTAACGAAGGATGCTGAAACCAGCAAATTCCAGCTGTGAAAAAGGTGTGGTTTTAACACAATCCACTGTGACATCCCCACTACATAGATATCCTGCACAAATAAATTGGCTGAGATTCATCTCAGACTTCACACAGGCTGCATCTGAACAGTGTTTATCAAGTTGATGCAATCAGTGAACCCTCTGCAGAAACAGGCCGCCATGTCTCATCAGTCTGCTAGCAGAGAGCTTTATTTTACTCCAATTAAATCCCAGCATTTATTAAGGACATGTTGTAATGAGGGCTCACTCAGCAGATCTCCACCCAGTGTCCCTGGGGGTGGGGGTGTGGGGGGAGAGGGGGTTGTCATTTACTTTAAGCAGCTGTTTAATGGTCTTCAGTGACAGCAGGGTGAGAACAGTCTGGATCTGAAGATCTGCACTTTCACCAACGTCAGATCAAACAAAAGTTCAAAGTTTGCTGTGAAAACACTGTTGCAATTATGTGTCAAATTATGGACATCTTACCTTTTCCCCCATCCATTAAACAGTCAGCGTTGGCGGGAAAAACTAAGTGAACCCTTGGAACTGACAGCTGATCAAAGCGCCTGTAGCAGCAGTTGGTAGCAGTTTCTGACCATTTCTCTTCCCAGAGATGCTTCAGCTCGACACATTTGTAAAGTTTCAGGTGTGGACGGTCTCTCGTTTCTCTTTACACCTCACCGTCCAACGTCTAAGCTTCAGCTCTTTGGTGTTATCAGCTTAAACATGCTCTCTGATAATGCGACTTTAATGAGGATCACACTGAAAAATTAATTACGGCTCTTCATTCTAAGACACGTGTGTCAAACTCGAGGCCTGCGGACCAAATACGGCAAGCCACTTCATTTTATCTGACCGTGAGAGCATGCAAAGACAATCATGAGCTTCTAACCAGAACATCTCTGAGGAAACATTTGATTCAGTTCTGACATCAGAAAGTGAAAAAACTGAGGTGGAGAGCAGCTGGTTTATGTCAGAAAGTCTGAATTTAGCAGAAGCTTTTACAACAAAAAGTTGTTTAATTTTGTCAAAACTCAGTTATAGAAAATCTTTATTGAACAATTGTATGATTTAAAAAAAAAAAAAAATTCTTGGTTGTTAAAAACAAAGTTTTGATCTTGAAAAATTAGCAATTGTTCTGTGTGTGTATATACACACATATTTACAAAAAACATTTTTTTTAAAATTATGTTTAGAAGGGAAAAAAAAAATCTTAGTATAAAAGACGAACTGAGTTTTATGATAAAAGTCACAAAATGTTTCTGAAACGTGCGGTTTTATTTCTCCCCAGAAAGAAACACTCCAGTCCAGGAGCTAGAAGGAAGTCGGATTGAGAAAATACTGAATAACCGGCACTTTAAATGGTAACCATGGTGATGATGTGGCCCCTGGATGACACCTCTGATTCTAAAGGGTTCACAGAAATAAGTGTTGTGTTGCAGGATACAGAAGGAACTTGAAGAGAAGACTGCCATCTCTCTGTAAATATTAACATTTATTTAGGTATACAATTTAGTATTCTCACTGACCCCACCCGCCCCGTCAGTTCTGGGCTTCTCAGTGCAGCATCAGACCTCGCTGGAGGACGGACAGTTGAAGACGAGCGCCTGTTTCGTGACGCCATCTACAGCTGAGAGGTCGCAGACAACGCCAGACCCACAAGCTGCTTGAAAATGCCACATTTGGTTCAGTATTATTTGCTTTTTTTGTAACATTTTTCCATTAGGAGGCATTTACAGTTGCATTGCATAAAAATCATAAATCTGCTCATGGAGGGGACGGAGGAGAACAATGATGTTTCATAGCTTTTTTTTTCTTCCTTGCATTGATGTGAAACAGTGGTGATGCTTCCTCTTGTGTGGAATGATGTCATGACGACATGAGAACGACGGTCCATTCATATCAGACATAAACACACACTGTGCCAGTTTGTGTGTATTAGGACATAAAAAATAAAAAATAAAAAAAAGAGAAAAGAAATGTCAGTCAAACATTGTTGGTCACCTTCATCGTCACCGTATCCCAGTAGATGTTTAAAATTATTAATAAAAAAAAAACAAACTATCACAGAAACTGTGTGCAAATAAATGACAGGAAAACTACAGATCCACCACATTTTGGTCATTGAGCCTCTTAATGAAAAGAAAAACAAAAAACCAAAAAAAAACAAAAAACTAAACCACGCTCTAGTAGGAAACACGAAGGTTAGAAGAGAAACGCAGTAAGAAAATAGTGTTACTTTCCATTTAAACTAACGACTATCAAACACAAAGAGGAGCGTGCCCGTCCAGCTGCAGCAGCATCCCGTTAAAACCATCAAACGAGGAACGAAGAAGCCAAACGAGAGTTTTAAACCATCGATGTGCTGGGATGAAACCATGACGGGTTTAAGTGCTTTCTAATGACAGCAGCTGTTATCACCAGGGTGCACGACGAATGCGACAGTTTAACGGATGAGGTATTGCACAGATTAGAGGAATAAGGAAAACAAAAAAATAAATAGACAACAAATTCATACAACATTTACAATTGTAGTCAGACTGGAAGATTTTTAGGGAGAGATTTCTGTCAGCGGGAGGTTTGGGAGGGGGGAGGGGCTGACGAGGAGCATCTGCTAGTCGTCCCACTCATCGTCCTCCTCAAAGTCCTCGTCTTCATCGTCATCCTCGTCTTCATCTGGAAAAAGAGAAGTGACAGTAAAGACTCACGCTGGAGGAAAACTGATCGGACTATGTGAGGACGTAGCGGGGAGCTCCATCAGCTGGAGAACCAGGGCTTCCATCCCAGCGTCTCCAGTACGTTTATATTTACTGCTGCTGGAGACGGCAACCACAGAAATTCCAGATGTGTTCATCAGAGGCCTGTCAGCGTGTTTGAATGTTCATTCCCTCTGAGAATAATGTGCTGCCACCTGGATTTAACTCAGTAAATAGATAACAGCCGAAATGTTATAAAATAAACGTAATAAAACCCAAAATGTAACAACTGGTCGATGATGTAACAAGATGCTGAACCCAAAGCATAAACATTTTTGATTACTACATTATGAGCCAGACAAAATATTTTTCTCCTAATAGTGTAATAATTTTAATTTTTGCATCATAACATGAATCAATGGTTTATGTGTACATAATATATACATACATACATATATATATACACACACACACACACACACACACACACACACATATATATATATATATATTGGGGGATGTCAATGCTCAACCCCCATATACAGTATGTTGTGTATATAAGGTGGGCATTTGTGTACAAAACTGCTCTAAACATTGAAACAATAAGCCCAAGTTGTTACATTTTGGGCAAAAAGTTATAAAGTTTTGGGCTCAGCATCTTGTTTACATCACTGACCAGTAATTACATTTTGGGTTTTATTACTTTGTTCCCGTCATCAACACAAGATCTTGGAGAAACGTTAATGCAACTCTGGACAAATGACGGTGACGTTTGTAGAAGCTTACTGAACTGGGGTCCGTTTCACAAAGCGGGTTATGTGGAAACTCCGGGGTTACTTAACTCCGAGCCAGAGGGTTCAGTTGAGCCAATTTCACAAAGTGAGGTAACTGATACTGGGAGTCTGTTCCCATGGCAACTGACTCCCTGAACTAAACCTGATCAGAAGCAGTTTTACCTCAACAGAACCCGAGTCTCTTTCTGTCTCCTCCCCTTTTTAAAGCCAAAACGGATTCAGTTGAATCTAAAAACCTCTGATATAACGATCATTTTGGTGACGTCTGAACGATGAAATGTCACATTTTGCATCAGTAAAGTATGTTGATGATCCCAATAGATAGTTTAATAGTTTAATACAGTCAAACTGGCTCTGATGGAAAAAAAAGAAGAATTTTTTTTTTTTAAGAAATAACTAATTCCGTGCATTAGGCTACAGATATCACCCACAGTATTTCCATACCTAATCAGTGACTCTCTAATGCCTGTTTTCACAATAACGATGGAATAAACTGTAATATATTGTTAGTTCTGCTTCATTCACTTTCTAAGAAAAACCAACAAAGCATGTTAAGTTTGAGTCATCTGTCTAAAACAGCCTACATGTTACTCATTAGCTGTTTTTTTTTTTTTTAAATTGCATATCAGCAAGATCTCACCTCTGCCAGATGTTTGCATAGTAACTGTAACATCAACTCTTTCATTCACTGCTGCAGCTGTTCTGAATCTCTGCATGCGATTGCAACGTAAACCCTAATTTAATACAAAGTTAATCTGTCTCCTCCTCTACAAAAGCCCGAAACGGTGTGACGTCATCAGGCTATCAAATCACACATGGTCTGGCGTGTCCATTCATTGATGAGCCCATTGATGAGGCTGCATTAATAAGAGCTGAACTGAATTTGCATCAGGAAATGATTCTAAGACCCAGACCGTTTGGTGTTCCCCAATGATTTTCTGTTAGAGCGTTACTGGCTTTCTTCACAGTCAGTCAATTTTTTCATGATCTCCTTCGTCCAAACATCACAAAGACCCGCCCCGCAGCTCTGCCCTCAGTTCATACCAGATACTCTGTATTGCTTTATGTTTTTTCGCCAACGGTAGTTTTCTTTATAACACTGGGGTCGCCGAACATATTCCTGGTTTGGCTGGACTAATATGTCCAGCTTGAGTGACATGAAGTAGGTGGATCTCTTCAGTTTACTTGCTGTTGCCATGGTGAATCATGGTATCTGAGCTCCACTGATGATGGCTTTTTATAGTCACGTTAACTCGGAGTCAACATACTCAGAGTTGATTGAACCAACTCAGAACAGCTGATCTGAGTTTGTTGACTCCGAGTTAGTGTTTTCACTCGGAGTTTGTTGAACCTCCTTTGTGAAACGGGCCCCTGATGTCAGCTGTAATCAAAGCTAAATGAGGTCCAACATAATACTGAGTGTGTGATATTTGTGGACAAGAGGTGAACTAAGGAGTGAACTAAGCTTTAGGCTGCAGTCTTCATCTGGATTTTAGTTAAAAGGTCTCAGCTGAAGCTGCAGGAAACCTTCAGTTCTACCTGAAGAATGGATGGCTTTGCTCCTCTTCTGCATCACTTCCATAAGAGCACCAACGATGCCTGCAGTTGGCGCTGGCGTCGGAGGGCCCGATTCCGGATTATCCGACACCTGGGAGACAGAAATGGGTTCTGGTTTGTACATCTGCTTTTTAAAGTCCTGAAACCAGCAGTTCCTAGTCACAACAGAACCGAGTGAAAGTTCAATATGTCACTCACAGTCTTGAGCTGGATTCCCTGACGGATCTGGTCCAGCAGGGCGTCCCGTCCAGTGCTGGAGACTGGTGCTCTGTGGTTCTGATCCACCTTCTTCAGCTGGGTTCCTCCTCTGATCTGCTCCAGCAGCGCCGACTTCCCACCTGGGCTCGGAGAATGAGGAGAGTCCCCGCCTCCGCCATCGACCTCTGGAGGAGGGGGTGGTCCAGGTGGAGGAGGCGGAGGAGGGGGAGGAGCCAGAGCCGGAGCCGGAGCAGGTCCGGACTGCTGGGCCAGTGGGGGAGGCGGAGGGGGAGGGGCTTGGGGAGCAACGGAGGAGGATTGAGGGGGAGGCTGATGGTGGTGGTGTTGGGGGGGTGGAGGGGGCTGGTGGCCTCCCCTGGTGGGGG
This sequence comes from Arrhamphus sclerolepis, assembly GCA_037176975.1. Lineage (NCBI taxonomy): Eukaryota > Metazoa > Chordata > Actinopteri > Beloniformes > Hemiramphidae > Arrhamphus > Arrhamphus sclerolepis. Next base: position 14,926 of record JBAMYA010116524.1, read on the forward strand.
GAGGAGGTGGAGGTGGGGCTCCCAGAGTTCCAGGTCTGGAGGGAGGCGGGGGAGGAGGGGCTGAAACTGGGGCTCTGGATGGAGGAGGGGGAGGAGGGGCTCCTCGGCCCCCTCTGGACGGTGGAGGTGGTGGGGGTGGGGCTGAGCTGTGGGGGGGAGGAGGAGGGGGAGGAGGAGGGGCACCGCCACGAGAAGGAGGAGGAGGGGGAGCTGCACAGAGGGGAGGAGAGAAGTGTGATGTCACAACAAGCTGACCAATCAACATCCAGCCTGGAAATGGATAGTTCTTAAACGGTAAAATGACGCAGACCACAGGTGTCAAACTCAAAAAAATTTGTTACTTTAGCACAAAAGTTCAACTGCGATTTGATGACAAGGAACTAGCTGGACATCTGACATCACAGCTGGCCCTTTAACGGTAACCATGGCGATGATGTAGCCCAAGATCAAGTAAATTTTGACGTCTCTGATGTAGTGGTCCCTTATTTTAACTTTTGCCAATAGACAGTGCAACTGCATTGTTGTCTCTTTAGCAACAATTTAAACGTTTCTGTAAAACATTTTAGAACTAGTGCATCAAAGTTTCTGTTCAAGTCTCAGTATTTCATAAAATCCCAAAACATCTTCTGCTATTTTACCTTTTATGATCATCTCATGTCTATGCGAACAACTCCACAATTGAAACCGATGTTGAAAGGAGTCTTTTACTGCCATCTAGAGGACGTTTGGTGGTCTTACAGATCACCGTGTCGTCATATTGCTCTTTACTTTGTAAAGAACAGAGGTATTATATAATATATAGTATTATATAATACGACGCCTTTAAACAGAAACCTTTTAGTTATGAAGGTGGAAAGTTTCTCAACTTTCTCTTAAACGTAAGAGTGAAAACCACAAGTTTGCATACATTTATAAAAAGGAGGTGTGCCTTCAATGAACCAATCAGAAGCATCCAAAGCTATGACATCAACATCTGTTTAAAGGCATAGTAATCATGTTGGATGTAAGCTTCTGACTTAAGAGAAATTAATTAAGAATTCTCTCTTGCATTAATCTAGCAAACAGACATAATTTTGCTAATCCTAACCGACCTAAAACAAGACGTTTAGTCTGATTTAATGCCATACAGGAATTCATGGGGGTAAACTGCTTCAGTAAAAGTCTGTCTTATAGTAACGAATACACTAACAACCTGATGACTAATCATCCATATATTTGGGTCATTAGCTGAAGTATCTGAACATCTAGCAACTTACGGTTCATCTAAATTCCAAAGTTTGTCCTCTGGGATGTGAAAGGCTCACACACCCCATCCTCTTAAATTTAGATTCAGATCACTCTGAACTCTGCTGTAAAGTCAGCAGAGCCCAACATGAATAAAACATCTAAATAAATAAATAAATAAATAAAGACAAAAAGGCACAAAGAGTGAAATGTTAGTGTTTACTAGTGCACAGGTCAATCTACTGTCTGACGGAAAAGGGAATGAGAAGGAAGGAAACTATTAACAGAAAGTAGTGAGGAGCAAATTATTGGCTACACGTCTGAAACCAACAACATTGTTTCCATTAGCAGCTGCGGCCGAGACTTTTCTTTTTGTTTGGTCGGTAGTTCTGATTATTACTCACCAGTCTTGATTTTGTCATTTCCAGAAAAGTCAGTGTACAACATTTAGGACCTACCCTGCCTCCTCAGCTCGTTCTTGACGGCCTCCACCCCTCCCTTCTTCTCGATGAAGTCGTAGATGACTTTGGACGTCTCTCGGTCCTTCAGCTGCGCCTCAGAGATGCCGCACATGTCGAACAGGTTCTTCAGCTCAGGGTCCAGGTTGTTCAGCTGTCAACAGCAAAATTAACATTTTTGCTTATTAAAAATGCTCCACGCATCTGAGCACGCCAAAATTAAAGATTCAGGGCTTTCACTGTGATAAAAATGGAAGTGATCTAACATCTTTATGCTGATGGCAACACAAGGTTTCAGATGTATGCAAATAAAACTCTGAGGTCTGAGTTACAACTAAAAGTGCTTTTTTTTTGTTTTTATTGAAATGAAACTGGAGCTTTTGTAATCTGACTGAATCAGCTCAAATGCTCATATTTTTGTTCTGCGGTGTCAGTGTGACACCTGCTGGACAACATGTGGAATTACAAGCTGCATAACAGCATCGAAAAGTATCTGTCTTTTGTTTCCATCGCCCTGCAGAGAGTCTGGGAGGGAGGGAGGGGAAAGAAAACCCTTCTTCTTGGGCATTACAACCTATGGTCAACCTTGGACGCTTTTCCAGATTCAGTCTCAAAAACTCTGGTCAAAAATAAGAGCAGGATCCTCAGACTGAGTTGAAAACAGAAATGCATTTATGAAGCCAGAGATGGAAATACAGCCTTTAACATCGGATGAGTCAACTCTGTAGTGGACTGACTCACAAACTTGGGGTCGCTCTTTGTTTTGGACCTGATGTGTCCTTTGTTCTCTTTTCAATCTTGCTGTATAAATACACGACTATAAAGCATCAATACTGAAGAGACAAAGAGGGCTGCCATGTTTTCACCTTTAGACGTCCAGGAACAAGCAGAGATGCAGCATGACTGAAGCATGAGTGGACACAGAAGGTCTAGAGGACACTTTGACTGTGTATTTCTAACCGATGTTTATGCTACACTTACACACACCAGACACATCACCTCCAGTTGAACTTTCCTGGTTCTTTGTTCTTTATCTATAATTGACTATTTTATTCAACACTCTCTTTCTTTACTTCTCTCTGCCTGTACATCCTTCATACACCCTGTTCCTGGGACGTGCAGCACTTCCTGCCTCCCCTACACACACAAACACATGCATTTCATACATAGAAAACCCTCGCTCATTAGTACCTGGAATAACGAGTAAAACTCTGCAGTGTTTCAACCACCACAAAACCTCAGGCTTCCATGCAAACAAGAGAAAATGCCGAAAGTCTTTTGGTTTTTCTTCCTATTAGCTTGAATCACCATTATATCCGTTTCCCAAACATAATGGTTAGCTGTGCATCTGACAATATCCATAAATGTTACTGGAATAAACATCTCTACAGAGTTTTTCATTTCTAAAAAAGTCTGAGATGTTCTACCTACCTACCTTCTACTAAAATACATCATTAAGTACTTTAATTACTCCAAATATGACCTAATTGTGTCCAGCACTACCTTACAGGATTACTGAACCCTCAAACCTTTACTGCAGTCACACAGAAAAAATTCATCCATAATGATGTGAGAAAGTGATAAAATACAACAGTAACTGCTACTAAAGCGCCTTCTACCAGCTATCGAAGCGTGGCCATACTCGAGTCTTTCACACAAGATGCAGATGCTGCATTTACTTCACTTGAAGACCCATTAAGAGACTCGATAAATGTAACCTGAGACTTGATGACCCGTGAACCTTATTTAGGACGGTCTCTCGACGTGTTTCGACATCATGGAGGCAATGAAGGTTACATTTTCCTACTTTAATAAAGCATGAGGGGAGTTGCCTGAACACATTAATCTTCGTCCTGCATATGAATGAATCACTGCAGTCTGTAATTAGTTAATGAAGCTGCTTCTCTCTGGAACGTTCCCTGCCAGTGCAGACGCTCTCACGTGCTTGTGGAAACGGGTAGGAAGCAACAAGAGCCTATTGTGTGATTTCATCAGCAAACAGGTCACTATTGTGCGGGGGTGTGTGTGTGCGCATTAAAAAAAAAAAAAAAAAAGGGGGGGGGGGGGGGGGTTCCCCCCCTTCCCTTCCAAGTTCTCCAAGTTTTGAGGGGGGGAGGAGGGGGGGGGGAGGGGTTCAGTCCGGTCA
>JBAMYA010116535.1:0-18750 GCA_037176975.1 Arrhamphus sclerolepis
ATCTCTGCTGGAAATTCCTTTCAACCTCTTTTTCATTAACTCTGAGGCCTGAGGAGAAGTTCTACTCAGTTCTGAAACAGAGAAAGAGAATAAATCCTCCCTGAAACCAGCAAAGCTACAACTGATTTCTCAAATCTACTTTTCTGAACCGACTAATTGCAGGTTCAATAAACAGGTTTAATTTTCTTAATCTGAGTGTCTGAAAGTGTCGCAGCTCAGAACAAATGCATTCATGTTGAGTTGAGATGTGGGGAAACATGAAGGCCGAATCTATCACCACCGTGATTTAAGCCCAACAGCCGCCGCTCTGCTGGATGATACCCAGCATCTCTGCTCAGATCCATCACTGCATGTCCAGCTCTTCATCATGTCCTGTCACTGAGTGGGGGGGGTGGGGCGTACTCTGCATCAAACTGGGGCTGCCACACAAATGTTGTCGGATATTATTTTAACAGCAATTAGCTGAGAATCTCAGAAGTATCTTTAATTAAATATTGCAAAGGCCCTCACAGAGCCAAACAAACCCGTTGGCCTCTGTCTCCATTTGTTCTCATCATCAGCTCATGTGAGCAGACCTGATCTTAGCTCGCCTACTGGACGCTCTTCACTTCTACCTCATCAACATCGTCCTCATTAAGCACCGATCAACGAGATGTTGAACTCCACTCTGAGCGCTTCCAGCAGCTGTTTGTGGTGTTGGTGTATTAACGAGCATCAACGTCCACGTCAGGACGCTTTTCAGAAGGGTCACTTCTGAGGAGACGTTTTGGATGCATTTCTGTTGTCTGTACGAGTCAAGAAGAAGAAACAGTAATAAAGCTCCAAATGACATCAGGGGTGTCATCACCATGGTGACCATGAAAGGAGATCCTCTGTTACCTGAACCTGCAGTCCAACCCTCCACCCGCCACATTTATAGATTTATGCCCCATATCTGGAGATTTCTGTCCATTTGTAATTGAGGCCTTTGTCTTAAAATCATAAATATTTATCGTACATTGTTTCAAGATTGTCGGCAGCACGGTGTCTTGGTGGTCAGCACTGTTGCCTCACAGCAAGAAGGTTCCTGGTTCCAGCCTCCACAGGGGCCTTTCTGTGTGGAGTTTGCATGTTCTCCTCGTGCTTGCGTGGGTTCTCACCGGGTACTCCAGCTTCCTCCCACAGTCCAAAGACATGCTTGATAGGTTAATTGGAGTTCCTAAATTGTCCCTAGGAGTGAGTGAGTGTGTGAATGCTTGTTTGTCTATATGTGGCCCTGCGATGGACTGGAGACCTGTCCAGGGTGGACCCTGCCTTTCACCCAAAGTGAGCTGGGATAGGCTCCAGCAGACCCCCATGACCCTGAACAGGAAATAGCAGGTATAGATAATGGATGGATGGATGTTGCATTGGTCATAATATTTGTGCTAACCACTACAAAAGTAATTACATTGTAATATCTGTTCTATTATACTTGTTACAATCTCAATAACACCCGTTACAATACATAATTTAGAAAGATTTCACCAAAACCGCAAGACGTTCAAATTCCCTCTGGGTGTTGGCATAGTGAAATTGCGTATTCCAGACTAGCACCGAACCATTTCAAGGCGGAATAACATCTCATGGGATATCTGTCCACGTTATGAAATCACCTGATCATACATAACATCAGGTTCGATGACTCACTGTCTGTCACATCTGGAGTGTCTTCCTGTTTTATATCAAAATAAAAGCCTCATCACAACTGAGGGCACATTTACAAGTATCTCAACACCCCCACTTTCTCTCCAGATGGTAATTCCTTAAACAGACACATTCATCTTTCATGTTTCTCTTGCATAGTTTCATACAGAAGATTAAATTCCAAACGTAAATTTCCCAGATCTACACAATCTGAACTTTGTTGAAGATTTGGTCATGACATTTGCTACTATCTGGTCAGTTGGACAATATTTCAAAATGATTTCCTCTCATTCACAGTTGACCCTACAAAGTGGTGTTTTATATGTATATGCTTATACCTTTGTCTGTTTACAGGGTTCTTTACCAATGCTGTTGTGCTTTGGTCCTCAAACTTTTGGTGGTGCATATTTATATCCATCAATACCTTCAATGCCAAGCAGTTGTCTGAAATGTCTTTAGTCGTTGCAGCTAATGCAATATACTCAGATTCACAAGTAGATTATGCCACAGTAGGTTGCTTTTTGGTCTTCCATGCAATAAGAGGACCATTTTCACTCAGACAATACAACAAACAGTTGTACTTAATCTGTCAGTTACATGAGCTGCCCAGTTTTAATCACTGTTAGCATGTAGTCTTAGATTCTCACTGTCACATTTCCTGTAACAACTCCGTTCTATAGCCCCTTTCAGATATCTCAACACATGTACAGTTTCCACTGTTCCTCTGTGGGTCTTGCAAAATTTGTAGACAGTTTGCTTACTACAAAACTTAAATCCTGTGTTGTGCATGTTAATAAAAACACAAGAAACCTGTGCTCTCCAGAAAGGATTAGCCTCAGTTACTGACACAATAAACTTTGTTGTGATGTCCAGTGTGCAGATGGGGCATGGTGTCCTCTTGTGGCTAAACTACTCTTCTCTACTACTGTTATGTTCTGTATGCAGAAATGTGTGCTCTAAGTAACAAACCAACACTTCATCACTTCATCCATCAGCACCATAAAGTACCCTGTGAGCAGTGATATCTTACATGTCTCTGGGTCTTCAGGTGGGAACTTCCTTTTGACTGTTTCGTCCCACTACACCACCAAACAGTGATTTCTGGCATCTCATAGTCATTCCCTTAATGCCTGCCATCTGTGCTCCACCACACCAACACAAAAGACAAAACAAAAAAACTCAACTACCTACAATGCAAAATGGCTACCTCCATTGTCCTGCCAACAAAATGGCTACGTCCTGACAAAATAGCTGCCACAACCAAACTAGCTTTGACACCTTCAACAAACTCATACAACCCACATAAAAACTCCTATTTTTTAAACACATCAACATACTTACCTCCATGGTACCAGACAGAGTCAAGAAGACCACACCCACTTCCTTAAATAAACTTCTACTTCCTGGTTTTCCTCCTCTGAAGCCTCATTGGTGCACACTGTAACCAGATTTTGTAATATGGACAGTATTTACTGTAATGTGTACAGTAATATACAGTATATATGTAATCCAGTATACTGTGAAGTGCAAAGGATTGTGGGAAAATAAACTGTCGCTACTGATTCTGCCCCGGAAGGATGAAGTATCTTTGTGGACTGAACAAAAAAGGTCAGTATACAATTATACATTTTAATTAACATATGAGATTAACTGTTAACTTTTGTATGAGTGAAGACGTTAAATGAAGTTAAATGAAGTTTATTAGCTAAAATAGGGGTCTCCAGTCAGTTTATTCGTCATTTCATCCATTTGCTTACATTTGCTACTGCGGGTCAAACGCCACCATAACCAATCAACAAAACAAACTATTAAATTCTCACTCCGCATCTGTCCTCTTCCTTTCTTTCAATCTTACGTTAAACTCAGTAAAATCAGTTAGCCAGACATATTGACAGACTTCACAGCTGCTAACACACATTCACTGTCTCGGAAAACTCACGCTTACGGTTTTAACTAACCTGAATTGAACAGTCTCAACACGCTAACTATTTTATGTGCCAACTGACATATAATCCAGTCTGTTACAGATTTTGCTTTAAAACGTTATTTCTTTGTAGTTTTCGCTGTTAAACGTCCTTGTCACTGATTGTAATGGAAATTCCTGAAGTAGCAGAGGGCTTTGAAGTCTTTGGTAACCTAACAACATGCACTAGGCAGCGAGCGGTCAGATGAAGAGCGAGGAAAAGAAAGCAAAGAAAGAAAGAGTTTCCAGAAGTTTTACTGAAACAGATGCTTCTGGTTGTCCACAGGTCGTGCCAGTGAACGTCGTGCTGCTGAGGAGGAAACCGGTGAGTCATTTACACCTAATATTACTGGTGCGAAGAAAATCAACATTTTGCTGGCGGTTGCTGCCAAGATGGTTGCACTATTTATATGTAAACAGTGAAATTTATCACTGAGAACGCTGTCCAAATTTTACTGTCATGTAAAACTTCATTGGAGCATAGCAAATTGGGTGTTCAGGTGTGGTTTTCCGACTTGTCTGTGCAGTTTTCACACGCCGTCTGCACTAAAACTCACATGCGTCGGAAGCACACAGAGTCAAATAGACTGGGCTTTGCCACTGAACCCGTTCAGTTTGATACAGTGAGTTGTGAAGTTGAGGGATGCCAACATATATCTGATTTTCGGAAGTTGGTTGAGCATTTGAAATGGCACATCAGTGATGGAAAAACGGTTATGTGCCCATTTCCCAACTGTTCAAATCAATTCCACGTGAAATCGTCTTTCACATCACACATTAGCAGAAAACACAAAGAGTCTTTGGAGAACCCTCCACAACCACTCAGCTTACACACTGGCTTTTCAAGGAATACAGATGAAGCTGACATCCATGATGACAGTCATATGCATTTCGACATTGAGGATGATGAAGGTGAGAATGATGTGGAGGACACATTTTTTACAAATCTGGCACTTTTTTATTTGAGGATGCAGTCTAAAATGTTGCTACCAGCTACCACAATCCAAAGTTTAATAGAGGAGTTCCAGCAAGTGCATGATAGCAACATGGACCACATTTTCTCAAAACTGAGAGATGAATTAACAAAGCTGAATATGTCAGTGATTGATATTGATGGCATTATAGCTAGTCTAAAGAAAAGCAGTCTTCTCAGGCTACACAATGAGGGAGTATTTAGGTCTGATGAAACTCGGAAGACATATTTCAAGAGGAATTATAACTACGTACCACCTAAAAAAGTGTATCTGGGTAAAAATACTAAAGGAAAGGACTGTTTCTTGCAGTATGTTCCAGTAAAAGAGACTCTTAAAGCATTTTTGAGCCAAAAACACAGTACACTGAAGCAAAGACACAGTTCAAATGATCCACATTTGCTGGATGAGACAGTGTGAAGAGATGGCAGGAATTTCAAAGACAAGGACATTTTTCAACAGTGCATGTCCTCAGTCTCCATTATCTTGTACCAGGATTCTTTTGAAGTGGTAAATCCTCTTGGCTCTGGAAGAAAAAAGCATAAGCAACTTGCTGTTTACATGTCCCTGTCAGAAATCTCTTCACATAACAGGTCCTGTATAGATCCCATACAGCTTGTCATGCTGTGCATGGAGGAAGATCTGCAGTGTTTTGGGCAAGAGAAGGTCTTTGGCTCTCTTGTGAGGGATTTGAAAGATCTTGAGGAAACAGGGGTTGAGCTGGACAGTGGCCAAGTGGTATTAGGTGCAGTGCTTGCTATAGCTGGAGATAACCTTGGCTCACACATGATTGGTGGCTTCACAGAAAACTTCAGCACAAGCAAATATTTCTGCCGGTACTGTGACATAGATAGATGTACTTTCCAAAATGTGCCAACCAAATTAGGTCTCCCCCGCACCAAACAAACTTACAAGAACTCTGTCAAAGAACTGTCTGTGAACCCTGAGGTAAGAGATGTTCTTGGGATAAAATTTGACTCTGTGTTTAATAGTCTGAAGCATTTTCATGTATGTGATCCAGGACTTCCACCTTGCCTTGGACATGATCTTTTTGAAGGTGTTGTTTCAGCAGATTTGTCATTGTATATCAAGCAGCTTGTCACTGTGGGAAAGCATTTCACATACAACCAGCTGAACCGCAACATAAACACTTTTAAATATGCTGGAACTGATGCCAATAATAAACCACGTGAAGTGCGGGCAGACAGTAAAAAGTTGGGAGGCAATGCAGCACAGAACTGGTGTCTGCTCCGGTTGCTTCCTCTGCTCATAGGAGATCGAATTAAAAATCCTGAGGATGATATTTGGCAGTTATGTCTTCAGCTACGAGAGGTAGTTAACATGGTGACAGCTCCAAAAATACATGCAAATCAAATTGCATATTTGAGAGTCCTCATTGAGAATTATGTTGACTCTAGAGCATCCTTGTTTCCACATCCACCACTGAAACCAAAGCACCATTTCCTTCTGCACTATGCTGACCTTACACTTCATTTTGGCCCATTAATACGGTTGTGGACTTTGCGCTTTGAAAGCAAGCACAGTTTTTTCAAAGAGTGTGCAAGAAAACTGCACAACTTCAAAAATCTGAACAGCACTCTAGCAGAGAGACATCAGCTCTTACAAGCCTATCTTCAGGCTGGAAGTCTGTTCTCACCAAATCTTCAAGTGCAGCAAGCTGAAGAATTTGATGCAAAGCTATACAATGATGACATCCAGGAAGCTGTTAGACTGAAAGAAATCCATGAGATCACATTTCTAACTAAAACTATTACTTACAAAGGCACCAGATACCAAAGGTCCATGGTTGTAATTATGGAGGACAGTGACAATGGGTACAGCTTTGGCAAAATTGCACTGATACTGACAACATCAACAAATGTTTACTTTGTCATTGAAAAATGTCACTCTGTGCCATTAGCTGACCTGGGGGTACACTGCGTCCTTGACTCTGGTACCTCTTATGTGTGTGTCAGCATTGAAGACCTGGCAGACTACTATCCACTGTCTTTGTACCAAAGATTTGATGTTAATCTTGTGCCTTTACATCATTCTATCTGTCTCAGGTAAAGATGGAGTCACTGGAAGGTATCATCAGGAAGGCCCTACCAACAATCCAGCAGGAGGACCATGAAAACCTCATGAGACACTTGGCAAATATTGGTGTAAAAACAGACAGTGACCTCCAGTTTCTCACACTGGAAGACCTAAAAGACATTGTTCCCCTGATTTCTGGCCGAAGACTTATCCACTTCCTCAAGAACAGAGGTTAGTAATAATAGTGGTGGACTTCAATTTCTTCATATTTTATAGTCAGTTGAGTCAGTTTTGATGGCTTTCACACTGTCTTAAATCTTGTTATGTTACATGACAGTTGTGAAGTTTGCCTCCAACACCTTATTGTTTTTTAATTGTGGGTTTGCTTGTAATAGGTTAGAGCCTGGCATGTGCATATTCCAATTTTCTATCTGAAGGGACATTTTACGTGTTGGGATACGGCAGTAAATTTCAACCAGGAATATTTTTGACCTGTGTGTACTTCTGCATTGTTAGGTGTACATGAAAAATGTTTTTGCATCAGACACGTTTTTGATAAAAAAAAACGGAGGTCATCCCACTCACGGCTCTCTCATGTATATATGTTTATAGTTTGTTTGCAATGGGTTGTACCCTGGCATATGTGTATTTCAATATTCAGTCAAATAATCCTCTGGTTATTTAAGTATCTTTTGTAGTAAAAATTTGTGATGGATATTGGAGAATGACTGGATTAAGTTTTCCAACAACACCTGCAAAAATACAGCATCTTTTACGTTGTCTCCTAGGAAATGAAAATCATGCCAGCACGCCATCCCAAGTCAGCAGGTCTTCCAGCCAACCAACCCATGTCCCCATTCAAAGCGTAGACTGGGTTTCATCCTACGAAATCCCCTGGGAAAAAATGCCACCTAATCTACGACAATGTGTTTCACAAGGCCAGCGCCCAAGGAAACATGAAAGATTGGCAATGATTAGAACAATAGTAGACTCAATCAGAGAGAAATGCTTAAACCCCACAAGAAACCAATGTGCTGAAATAGCAAAGACAGTTTTTGAAAAGTCCCCCCAAAGCTTTGCTGATTTGACTATTGAAGGAGAGCTGATTGGCTGTGGATATGGCTCCCTGTTAAATCAAATTAAAAGCAGAGTTGAACATGTAAATAGGGATAATACATTGGCAAGAGTTAGAAAAAATAAACGACCCAATGAAAATAACACAACAACAAGAACACCCAGCACTGAAGCCACTGCATCAAAATGTTCAAAAACAGACAGCTATGGATGCATAAACTGGCACCCAGTCGACCTGCCTGAAGGTGAGACTCCAGGCACGTTGGAGGACAAAAGGAAGCAAATGGTTACATTATTCACTGAAGAGGGACCCCGAGTAGTAGAGCGTGGCTTGGTAGTGGAATTAATGAAAATAACTTATGCAGCTCAGCGTCATGCGATCAACAGAAACCCCCCACCCAGCATTGAAGAACTGAACGAACAATGGCCCTTTCTTTTCATCAAGAGACATTTATGTGCTCACTTTGAAACCCTGACTGGGATTGATCCCCAAAACAGATTCAAAGATGGTCTTTCCACAAAAGCAAAGAAGGTGGTGCACTTTTTTGAAAGTCAACTGCCCAGATGGAAGAAAGATGTCAGGAGTATCCTTGAAGACATTGACAGTGCTGAAAGTGACGTTGACACCATGTTGCATCTGTGCTCACCACAGTGGCCTACTTCAAAGAGAGAACACTCACTCTTTCCTCTGACTGATGTGAGTGTTAGTGTTTATCTATCTATCTATCCATCCATCCATCCATCCATCCATCTAATGAATTTCTAACAAATGTTTTGTTAATTGTTGCACTTATAGATCACTGCAACCCCAGCAGGAGGCGAGGAGATGAGAGCGCCAGAGGCTACATGGAGCAGTTACATTTCTAGATAATGCAGGGTTCCCACTCGTCCTGGAAAAACTTGAAAATGATTGACCAATTTTCCAATCATGGAAAACAAGTGGAAAATGGGGAGAAACTCATGTCCTAGAAAACTAAAATATCCTGGAAAAGTCCTGGAAAATAATTTCAAGAAACTACTTTTCTGAACACAATAACACAAAAAGCTGTCATACATGTTGGTCTATGTTCTAGCGGACTCTGTTCTCCATGCAAAAAGATAGATGGTAACTATGGAAGGAAGAGTTCACATCCATCCAGAGGAGCTTCCAGATTTCCCTTCAGCATGAGCTGCCTTCTTTGCATGCTACTACGTGTTCAATGTACAGTACTAGGAAGAGGCAGCTACTGCACTTGAGTTCATCCAGAGGTTTGTATATGTATTTTATATGAAAGTCTGACTTGTCTCTTGTCTATAGCAGTGGTTCCCTATTTTTCCCAACTCAGGGCCGACTTGAAAATCTCACGGCCTCCACCCCCATGAACAAAACAGAGGCCAAATAATGTGTTTTCAGAGCATGATAATGTTCAGGCCTGGACTGAACTGGAAGGAAGGAAACTCTAAGAGTCACCAACAGCCTGAAATCAGAAGTGGCTTAAGTGTGAGATGAGACAGGGATTAAAGTTTTCCGTCGCTACGACGTATTTCCATCAATAAGAAAAATGAGAGGGAAAAAAAACAGATCCACATGTTTTTGTTGTGGTTCTGTTTAGACTCCTCAGTCGACTTTCCTTGGAGGTATTAAAATGAGGCTCTCAGCCAATAAAGCACAGCTGTAATATTAAACAATCAGAAAGGTATGGAGAGAAAATCGACCCAATATTATTGTGTGTGTGAAACACACGAGTTGTAAACTGTGAAAACTGGTTTGTGTGTAACTTTAGGTACTTGCAAATGTGTGTTCAAATGCTCTTACAAATACACACAAAATAGAGTTACACACACAAAATACAAAAATACACAAATATTAATATTTCACACACAAATCTTTTTCCTTCAACCTCTTAAATTTAATAGTTTCATGTTCAAAGTTGCTTCTACGCATACAAATCATTACATACATGTGCACGAATGGTCTGCTACGCACACACAAATCTGTATTTACAGAAAGACCAGTTTACAAGTGCTTGAGAGGTTTTGGGATTGTTTTCACACTTCTGAGTCTCCCAGAGTCGTGCATAAATGGTGCATTTAGGTGCTGGTAGAAAGCTGGGTCATCTGGATTTTCTTTTTTTTATTTCAAAGTGGGAAAGACACTCATGACAGATGGATCGAAAGATAAAAAAGATTGATATATTGCGAGACAGATTCCTCACTGATGATTTAAACATATATAAATATTCAAATAATATGTTAGCTGTGTAATTACTTAGGAACACCTATATAATCTACGCTGATGGTGTTGCCATGTGCTCGGGGGTCAAGTTCTGGGTTTCTTAGGCGCCTAGAGATGACTTGTCGTAAATAGGCGCTATATAAATAAATTGAATTGTATTGAATTGAATTAATCTGATTCCATGCACTACAACAGCTCTGCTGTTAATTCTACTTTATGTCTATTACTAAGGTGGGACTATTAGGGTCCACTATATTATTAGTGACTTCTTTTGGTAAATAATTCTTTTATATGTTTCACCTGTGTGTAAAAACCCCAGACAGTCCTGTTTCAGGTGTACATACAGGAAATACCTGCAGATCATTGGTCACAGGTTACTCTGCTGCTTTCTGTTTCAGACGCACCTGCTGGATTTGTTTCTCTTCCACATGTAAAAGTTGTTCTGTCATTCCCTGGTTCGATGGATTACTTACTTTATTCATGTTAACCTTTCACACTCTGGCGTACTCTGGTCTCCAATCATTGAACATTGTAAATATATGTTTTTTTTATTTAATCTGTTTTCAGATAACGTTTTTACTGAAAAAGAACTCCACAGGTCAGATACATTTGTTACAAATATGAACACAGACCAAGTTAATTCACAAGAAATATCTAATCAATACAGGTGAAACAAGAGCAGCTGAGAGCGATCAAACAATCTGCAGACACCATGGAGCTAGAAAGTAGCTCGCATTGTGAACTTAAATATTTAGCCAAAGTGTTGTGTTTCAAAAACATTCTGATCATTTACATGAAGTCTCTTCTCAGTCAGAAAGTATAGAGCTGTTATAAAATCCATCTCTCTATCCGATGTCAAAGCTGATGACCCAGCTTTCCACCAGCACCTAAATGCACCATGTACAAAGATCTAAAGATCAAAGGGCACATTCTAGATTATCAGTATCCAATGCACATGTGTCCTACCTCTGCACATGTGTCCTACCTCTGCACATGTGTCCTACCTCTGCACATGTCTCCTACCTCTGCACATGTCTCCTACCTCTGCACATGTCCCCTAACTCTGCGCATGTCTCCTACCTCTGCGCATGTCTCCTACCTCTGCGCATGTCTCCTACCTCTGCACGTCTCCTACCTCTGCACATGTCTCCTACCTCTGCACACATGCCGTGGCTGTGCGGTATGAAACAGTGAAGACATGTTGGAGGTTTTTGGTTTTAATGCAAAAAAACTGTAAAAATCATATATATTCCCACGATTCATTGATATTTTGTTTACTAATATTCATGGTAATTTATTGTACAGACACACCGCTCCTCACAGGCTACAAAACAACTAAAATTAATCAGAATTAACTCCATGACCCACCTCATGAGATGAATAAAATGGTCCAGCTTCTATCTGTAGTCAGTGTGTAATTTGCCCTTATAAACCTGCAAATTGAAATGCTTTTTGAATCTATAATAATTAAACAGGGATAAGAGTGAAGAAAACTTAAGCCCTCGTTATCTAATTAGGATGACAAAAGCTGGAGGAATTCTTATAGGAGGAGTGGACTCACAGTGATGCCTTCTCTCAGGATATACTTCCTATCTTCCTAATGAGGCGTGAATGGACTCTGCTTAAATCATGACCCATTAAAAAAAGGCAAAAGAGAAAAAGAAAGAGGATTCAAGATCAAAGCAAGTGTAACCCAGCGGCTAAAATGAACTAATAAGATACTGAGATCATTTGGAGGTGCCAGCAACACTGATTCCTCTGGAGCCCATCAAAGTGTCTCTATAAAGCTTGATGGCAGCATGTGAGAGGTTTATGTGTCACATAGACAGAATCTGCAAGTACAGTAGTCAGATAATCCCTTTTTTAAAAATATTATTGAATGGTGAATCCACTGTTTAAAGATGTCAAAACAATACCTGTAAATTACTCTATTTTATTTGCCTAAAACAATAATTTAGAAATTATTATTCAGGAACATGTTCAGTATTGTTTTGGAATTATGTATATATACATATGTATACACACACACACACACATACATATATGTATGTATGTATGTATGTATGTAAAACTGGCTGACGTCAGTAAAATGTATGTGTGCTGTTTGGGTTAGCGCTGTTTGAATGGTTTAATGTGATTGGCTTATGAGCAAATCATTTCCTACATGGGGTGTATTCTGTCCTCACACAGGCGTGCTGGGCCATGCTAGACAGATAGCTAACAAAAAAGACCTCTGCCATCGAAAGCGTTTTCATCTTTTATGTAAAACTGAAAAATAAACAAAAAAGATATGCATCAATATTTTGCACACATTACATACACATTTAACATTTCAGATAAACACATGAAACAAAGAAAAATGCATAAACCTTGTCAACAAACATGTTACAGTTTCAACCCACTTCTGTTTACTCACCAACAGAAGCCTACTAGCATTTTGCTTACTGGCATTAGCTCGCATGCATAGCTTTTAAGACAGCTAAAACACATTTAGCAAGTTACAGCTAACACACAAATATTAGAGAAAGTAAACATAACAAACTTAATTATTTCTCGTCAAAACAACATTCAGATACAATAACAAAAGTTGACTTACGGACAAAGCTACTCCAAGGCTCATAAATGCCGACAACACTGTCTGTCTGCCATGCTGTGGGCGACCATGTTTTCCCAACTGACTTTTTAACAAAAACAAAATTTAACTCAAACCCGGCCACAAGGGGGCAGTAAGTCCACAGAATACAATTCCAGTTTTTTCTTGATACGAACACTTCTCAGTGTCACAGTACACTCCCCGCCTGGTATATTAATAAATATAGCATTCTTACTTAAACAGTTGTTTCACTCTCGGACAAAAGTACTATTACATCAGTAACAGGTCTAAGATATGTTTTAACTGTACCTTGTTTCATGATGTTAACCTCAACCTTTCGCACCCTGTTGTCCTCACTAGGAATGGCCTTGACTACAATACCAATCGGCCATTCATTGCGTTTTACTTGAGTATCTTTCAACAGAATAATATCACCCTGTTTGACATTCCGCTTCTCTCCCTTCCACTTTTGCCTTGTCTGCAGAGTAGCAAGATACTCTTGCCTCCATCTTTTCCAAAAGCAATCTGCGAGACTTTGAACTTGCCGCCACTGGGCCTTGTAAAGGTCTTTGAGTTCAAAGTCTCCAGGTGGTACTGGAACAGCACCAGCCTTCTGCGTTAGAAGCATTGCAGGCGAGAGAACTTCAGGCGTTTCAGGATCATTTGAAACAGGAACTAAGGGCCTGGCATTCATTATGGCCATGACCTCTGCCATAAGGGTGACCAAAACCTCATGTGTGAGGCGGGTGGTTGAGGTTTGCAACAACAAGCCATCAAAGATGCGTCGAACAAGTCCAATCATTCTCTCCCACACTCCTCCCATGTGAGATGAATGTGGGGCATTGAATGTCCAGGTGCAGCTTTTATCGCTTAGATAGCTTTTGATCTCTGGGTCCTGAACATCCATTTGCAGCTCCTTACAGGCTCCAATGAAGTTCGTTCCTTGGTCTGACCGTAAGTGTTTGACAGGTCCTCTGATTGACAGGAACCGACGTAAGGCATTTATGAAGCTTGAAGTTGACATTGCCTCTATGACCTCTATATGCACGGCCCTGGTACTCAGACAAGTGAACATTACAGCCCACCTTTTACAGTCAATGTTATTTGCCCTTGTACGATGGAACTTGACATTCCAAGGACCAAAAACGTCCAAGCCTACATGAGTGAAAGGTGGGTCAACTGCAAGTCTGTCGGAGGGCAAGTTAGCCATTTTCTGTACTTCTAGGCGACCTCTAAGTTTCCTACATGTGACACATTTGTGGAGTGTGCTGGAAATTAGTCTCTTGCCACCAACAATCCATAGCCCTGCTGAGCGTAGAGCACCTTCAGTGAACTGTCTGCCTTGGTGAGCCACTTGGTTGTGGTAATGTCTAACTAAAAGAACAGCTACATGATGATTACCTGGAATTATCAGGGGGTGTTTCTCTACACTTAAAAGATCTGCAGCCTGTAAGCGTCCTCCAACCTTTAACAACCCACCGTCAACAAAGGGGTCGAGTTTTCCAAGAGGATTGCGTGAGGGGATGTCTTTTCCTTTTTTAAGGTTTTCAATCTCCTCTTTGTAAGTCTCAGTTTGCACGCATTGAATGATTACTGTTTTTGCTTGTGAGATTTCTGTAGTATTTGCGAGATGACAACTGTGCCAGCCTTTACATGTGCTTGAAGTTTTAGAGAATGACTTAGCAATATGAATGAGAGATTTGATTGCTCTTACCAGAGACTTCCAGCTTGAGAAACGTGCAAATCTGTGGGATCCAAGCTCCTTTTCCTCCGTTTTTGTTGCTAAGGAAATCACTTGAGGACGAATTTCAACATCCATTGAGGGCTGCACAAGGTCAAAAGTCTCTTTGCTCTGTTCTGAACCTCTTGGCTTAGTGTCAGACAGTGTGAGGAACTGAGGCCCAGAGATCCATGTTGTCTGTTGCAGCTGGGCTGCTAATACAGCTCTAGTCCCATGATCTGCAGGATTCTGGTCAGTAGTGACATAATGCCACTGGTCTGGTTTGGTAGACCTGCGAATCTGAGCGACTCTGTTGGCCACATACACATAGAATCTGCGGGTGGCATTGTGAATGTAGCCTAAAACTATGCGGCTATCTGTATAGAAGTTCACTACATGAAACTCAATGTCACTTTCATCTATGATCACTTGAGCCAATTCCACAGCTAATACAGCTGCACATAATTCTAGACGTGGGATAGTGTGGGCAGATGAAGGTGCAAGCTTAGATTTGCCCATGATAAACCCAACATGACATTGACTGCTAGTGTCAATGACCCTGAGATATGCTGCAGCTGCTATTGCTGTTGTTGAAGCATCTGAGAAAATGCACAGTTCTCTTCTTTGAGTGTGTGATGATGAAACTGGAACAAATGGCCTGCGGATTTGGAGATGCTCGAGGGCAGTAAGTGAATCAGTCCACTTTAACCACTCTGCTTCTCGTTCTACCGGTAAAGGCTCATCCCAATCCTGCTGTCCAACAGTTAACTCTCTGTACAATGACTTTCCCTGGATTGTAACTGGGGCAGCAAATCCAAGCGGATCATAGAGGCTGTTGACAACAGAAAGTATCCCTCTGCGAGTGAAAGGCTTGTTGTCTTTAGCAACTTGGAATGTGAAACAGTCATTTTCCAGATTCCAACCCACCCCGAGGCTTCGCTGAAGAGGTAGAGGGTCCACATCCAAATCCAAATCCTTAAGATCTGCTGCTCTTTCTTCTGGGGGAAATGCGCTCATCACATGACTGACGTTTGAGGCTATTTTGTGAAGCCTTATATTTGACTCTGCCAACATCTTTCTTGCTCGTGTTAAGAGTTCGATGGCTTCACTTTCACTGTCCACTGAGGCCAGTCCATCATCCACATAGAAGTTGTGGAAGACAAACTGTTTTGTTTTGGAGCCATACTCCTCTTCTCCAAGTTCCGCTGCTCGTCTGAGACAGTAGATCGCAATAGCCGGAGAAGGACTGTTCCCAAAAACTGGCACCTTCATGCGAAACTCCATGATTTTTTTGCTAAGGTCATTATCTTGGAACCATAGAAACCGGAGATAATTTCTGTGGCTTTCTTTGACCCTAAAGCAGTAAAACATCTGTTCAACATCGACAGTGACAGCAACTTGTTCTTGCCTAAAGCGCAACAGAACCCCGAGCAGCGTGTTGTTTAAGTCAGGCCCCCTAAGTAGAATGTCATTTAGGGAGATACCCTTGAATGATGCGCTTGAGTCAAACACAACTCGTATTTTGCCTGGTTTCTGGGGGTGGTACACTCCAAATGTTGGTAGGTACCAGCATTCTTCTCCTGGTTTTAGTGGTGGTGCCTCTTCTGCCTGGTCATTATCAAAGATTTTTTGCATGAATTCAGTGAATTGTTCTTTCATGTCTTTTCTTTTCTCTAGTGTCCGTAACAGAACAGTGAGGCGCTTCAAAGCCTGTTCTCTGTTGTTGGGAAGTAAAGGACGTTGTGTACGGAACGGTAGTGGTGCCACCCAGTGATTGTCATTATCCATACAAACCTCTCTGTCCATAATTTCAAGAAAGATCTTGTCCTCAACAGACAAGGCTGTTTTATCATCATCAGGGTTTCTTTGAAAAACATTTTGCCCTAGCTTGTCTGTTAGTTTGACTGGAACTGTTTGTATAACGTCAGATGCATGATCAATAGTTTGCTGAATGGGAGCACTGAACTTCTCTTTAACGTGGATTGCAGCACAACAAGGCTCAAGAAAGGAAGCGCGCCCATTGTTTAGCACATTTGTTTTGTAGACGTTCACCTGTCTTTGTTTGTGTGCCCCTCCAAGGCACACTTCGCCTACAATGACCCAGCCCAAATCTAGCCGCTGGGCATATGGTGTGTTGTGTGGACCATTGTACTGTTCCCGTACTTTGTGCACACTCAGAACATCTCTCCCCAGTAAGAGAAGGATGGGCGTTTCTGGCTCAATCTGTGGTATTTCACCTGCAACAGGAGCTAGATGAGGGAAATGTTGCACAATGTCAGGCGTAGGAATTTCTGACCGATCATCTGGCATGGTATTGCATTCTAAAAGAGGTGGGAGTACTACATGAGTCTTTCCATCTAGAGACGAGACAGCAAAATTGTGAGCTTTCCTTCCAGTTGCCTCTTTTATTCCTGCACACGTTTTTAGCGTATAAGTGGAGGAGACTGCACTAATGCCAAACAGATCGAAGAAGGCTGACTTGGCTAGAGATCGGTTGCTTTGGTCATCCAAGACTACATACATTTTTTGGGCTTTGTTAGGATAATCAACAGGGTAAACTTTCACTAAGGAGATCTTTGAACATGATCTGAGTCCATGAGATGTGTCACAGATTTCTGTACATTTAGAAGTGACTTCTGGAGACTGGCTATTTTCTTGCTCCCCGCCATGCTCTTGCCGTGTTTCTTCAACCTCTGTAACCCAAGGAGCTGGGCCAGGGTGCAAAGCAGTAAGGTGCTTGTCACTATTGCATTCTTTGCACCTCACGGCAACTTTACAGTCTTTTGCCAAATGCTTGGTGGATGCACAACAACGAAAACAGATAAAGTTTTCTTTTAAATAAGCCTTTCTCTCATCTAAGCGCTTGACCCTAAATCCACGACACTTTGCTAAGGGGTGTGGCTTACTGTGTATAGGGCACCGCTCAGCTGGCTCCTCTAATTTCTTTTCTGATTCATTATCGTTGACTGCACGTGCAACTGCAACTTCAGTTTTTCTCACTGACACCGTTTTGTAACTGTTGTGGTGTCTTAATGGTTTTTCTGGTTTTACATGGGTCATAGTATTGCATGCAGAGAACGCAAAACTTGGATCATTGCGGGTTTTTGCTTGACTACATATAAAACTTACAAAGTAGCTGAAAGGTGGAAAGGAAACATTATGTTCTTCCTTGTACTTAGAGCCCTGTGTAATCCAACGTTCTTGTAAGCTATAGGGAAGCTTTTCAACGATTGGGTTAACCCCCCTGGCTGTGTCAAGATAGGCTAAACCTGGTAATTTTCCACCTGACTTTGCTGACTGAACCTCCATTAAAATATCCCCCAGTTCTCTAAGGCGCTGGTTGTCTTTGTTAGATATTTTTGGAAAAGTCTCTAGTTTTAACAGAAGTGCATTTTCTATAATCTCAGGGGAGCCATATGTTTCATCTAGCCTTTGCCACACCATAGCGACACCTGATATTGGATTGTGGACGTGGACTGACCTGATACGCATGGCTTGTGGAGATGAGTTTGGACCAAGCCACTTTATCAGCAGGTCGAGTTCCTCTCGTGCTGTTAAGTTAAGCTCTCCAGTGATGTCTTGGAAAGAAGTTTTCCAGGCCCAGTAGTTTTCTGGACGATCATCAAATTTTAGCAGTCCAGAGGTTACCATCTCTCTTCTGACAAGATATTTGGTGAGATCAGTTATTTGTGCCGGTTCACACGGATAGTCGTTGAGACTGGATGTAGGAGACATTGGCGCAGGAACATAAGGTGAATAGCCTCTGTTTTGAGCACCAGACATTCCTTCATCTTCAATGCAGAGCTTAGATAAACATATCTCTTTGTTGCGAATTGGATACCACTGAGTTGAATCGGGGCGTGTCCGTTCTGTATCCATGGGTATGGCAGGTGATTCCTGTGAGATCGAAGCTTGCTGTTGAGCGTTTGGTGTCACGTAGTGGGCCTGCACAAACTCGCTTGTGCGTTGAGTGCGATCTTCAGGATAGATCTGAGTTATTTCTTCCAGTGGATCTGACTCTATTGCTGCTGCAGCTTCATAGACTGCTGCTTCTGCTGAGGCTGCTTTAGCACTCCTGTTCACCTTTAAGACATAGAGATTTGCCTCCAACTCTGCTTTGCGCTGTTCTGCTTCAGCTAACAGTTTTTGATTTTCAGCTTCAATGCGGGCCTTTTCTTTCATCATCTCTGCTTCTTGAGCTGCATACTTGGCTTCTACCAGGGCCGCCTCTGCTTTAGCTTTTGCCCGGGTAGCTATTGCGCTGACTGAGGACCTACTTGATCTCCCTGATGACTTGGACCCTGTAACTTCTGACATGACCTCAAAATCTCTGCTTCGGTCTGTTTGCCTTTGTTGGTCCATGATGTTCTTGTCTTGATAGCAGTGTAGTCGACAGTGGATCCGATACTAGCCCGCTGTGTAACTGTCCTTTTACTATTCTGTCCTCACACAGGCGTGCTGGGCCATGCTAGACAGATAGCTAACAAAAAAGACCTCTGCCATCGAAAGCGT
>JBAMYA010116566.1:0-45231 GCA_037176975.1 Arrhamphus sclerolepis
GGCGCTAATATAAGTAACTCTCCATTAAAGCTTGATTGTGATGGATGTGTTCTAGAAAAACCATAGCAAAAAGAAGAAATGTTACCAAATGTTAGCCCTTCGGCAAAATGATTGCACAGCACATAAATTCTTCCCAGCTGTCTCTAATCTTCATCTTGATGCTTGTGTGAACAGTTCTCACTGCACCCTTTATTTCCATTTACATAATATAGCCCTCAATGTTTTTCATTATTTCTAACTGAGCTGTGAGCCTGCGTTTGCAACCTGACTTAGTGCATCATCTCATTACTCGAGTCTTACAGACACGCTACTGTTTTTGCTATGAAACCCCATTTAGTATGTAACCAATTTTCCCTGTAATCACGCCACAAAATGACAACAAATTGCTCAAAAAATTAAAATGGTGCAAAAATGAGAACGTGTTTTTAATTTAAAAGAAATATTTCATCATACTTCTTCATAATATTGTGAAGTATTATTGTTATTATTATTATTTTTTTTAACACTAGCACTGGCAGTTTAATTATGGGAAACAAGAAATAGATAGAGCTGCGTAATTTAATCCTGTGTATCACTGGAGGGGAACCCGTAGCTGTGACAAGAGCTTTCTGTTGCCAAGCATGTCACTGCAATTTTGAAATGAACTGGGAATAAGAGGTTTCAGTATCAATACTGTCTTATCCAGTACTGGAAAAAAAAATTATGTTATGCCTCTGGACTGCAATTAGTTTAGTGTGTTTTAGTCAGCTGGTTTGATGTGGTACATGCAGGGAAAGTACATCGCCATGATGGGAATTTTCAGATCCTGACAATCCATGTCAAGTAAGTTAAGAAAACATATCTATAAAAGAAAACTTAAAGCTTATTTCCTACTGATCCTTTCTGGTAGCCCTTGTAACACACAGCATCATTGTGAAAACCAAATCTGATTTTAGTGAAAGTGGTTGCACATATCTACAACACATGCAGACATACTGTAGTTAAACAGTACAGCAACACAAAGCTTTACTCAGATTGTACTTGGATTTCTACATGGCAAAAATACTTATTCAGCCTCTGATTCAGAAAGGAATGTAACTCAGTCTGTAGACCATTTTGAAAATGCATACGTTTAAGATTAAGATTCCTATTTGTTTTACAGCAGATATACTACTGCTATCAAACCATATCAAAGACACATCAATGACAAATGGAAAATAAAAATCTTAATGTGTTGTAGTTAAAATATGAAACATTAAATGCAGAACAGTTAGAAAATTATCATCTCATCCCTCTCCTACGTTAAATGAACTCTAAATGGGTGTTGAGAACTTCCTTCTCTGAAGGTTTTGAAAGTGCATATGCTTCAAAAAGAATTTTAAAAAAAAGTTTATGTATGCTGTTAATTATTCAGTTCAATTCATCCATTATCCTGCGCTATTTCCTGTGCAGGGTCACGGGGGTCTGCTGGAGCCTATCCCAGTTTGAAAGGCAGGTGTACACCCTGAACAGGTCGCCAGTCCATCGCAGGGCCACATGTAGACAGACAACCATTCATACTCTCACTCACACCTAGGGACAATTTATGAACACCAATTAACCTAAGGAGCATGTCTTTGGACTGTGGGAGGAAGCCGGAGTACCCGGTGAGAACCCACGCAAGCACGGGGAGAACATGCAAACTCCACACAGAAAGGTGCCACACAGAACCACAAACCAGGAACCTTCTTGCTATGAGGCATCAGTGCTAACCACCAAGCCACTGTGCTGCCCTCAATTCAATTCAGTTCAATTTATTCATACAACGCCTATTTACAATAGGTCATCTCTAGGCGCTTCAGAAACCCAGAGCATGACCCCTGAGCACTTGGCAACACCATCAGTGGAAAGAAAAAAAAATCCCTCTTGGGGAGAAACCTGGATCAGAACCCGGCTCTTAGGGGGACCCTCCTGCCGAAGTCCAGCCGGGTAAAGAGGAGATGAGGAGAATTAGGACAGTGGGAATGAAAGACAGAGGAGATGTACAATATATGGATTTAAATATATATACAATATGTAGTACAAGAATATATGACATAAAAAATATGT
This sequence comes from Arrhamphus sclerolepis, assembly GCA_037176975.1. Taxonomy (NCBI): domain Eukaryota; kingdom Metazoa; phylum Chordata; class Actinopteri; order Beloniformes; family Hemiramphidae; genus Arrhamphus; species Arrhamphus sclerolepis. The sequence goes on from JBAMYA010116566.1 coordinate 2,068, forward strand.
ACATTGTAATATGTTGAGGTACATAATAATGAAATATTAATATGTATAGATATCTAATAGGTTTATGTATAAATATAAATATTATGAATATTATGATATATAATATTATAAATCTTAGTAAGAAAGAAAATGATCAGAAAACCTCTGTATCTATAGACAACTGGTTGATTGATTTTGTCTTGTAGTAATGCTTTAGAACTAGTCTAAATCCTAAATCTGGTTGTTATCAAAGTCATCAATAAAGAACGTAATCATGTTACCTGCCAAAATGGATTCATGGCATTTTGTCTGCTGTAATTTTCCTCTGAGTGACATTATCGGGACTCCGTCTTTCTATTTCTGTCTCGCTGACCAAGGACTTAGCAGTGGGGGGCTCATTAACATTAAAGGCCAGGCGAACCCTGCTCTGAAGATGAAAAGGACTTTTTTCTCTTTCTTGCTCTCGCAGGTTAAAGTTATGTTGCCAGTAAATAATGAAAATCTTTTTGAAATCTATTCCCTCTGGGTAACGTGGATAAGTAACCCATCTGAAGTTAACACAGTGCAAATTGATATAAACAGATAGTGGATAAACAGTTGCAACTTGTAGAGATGCTGTAGGCAGAGAACTGCTTGCACCAATAAATAATAATTATTGTTACAACTCTGTTACTCCTCTAACTCTAAATAATAATTGGCAAGTGTACTTTCTTTACTCACATCCATAGTGTTCTGACCTGGGATGGCAACACATTTTATTTTGTGGATCTCATTTACTGGGTAATTTAGCTTTTTCGGCATGATTTTGAACTTTGTAGACATGTGCAATAAGCAGTTTTCTCCACTGGTTGATGAAGTTGTATGTCAGCAGACACACATGCTTGATAATGTGCCTTTTGCATCTTCAAACCAGCATGCACATGACAGAGTTTATTGCTCCGCTTGAGGGGTACACTGATGGAAGTTACTGAGGGACTTGAAGGCACCACTCATTTACTTTCCCCACGGGGGCTGCAGATTAACCACTGACCTTTTGATCACAAAGCTGCATCTATAATTTCTACGCAGCTGCACTGCCTCTGCAATCTCAAACTGCACCAATACTCTTTCAGACAATATTCTTCAAGATAAAAGGGAATCTCTCCTGCTGCTCTTTTAATCAAGCAGGCCTCACAGTCACCTTCATTTCATTTTTATCACCAGTGAGGGAGCACTTTCTCATGCTGCTCAGCCAAAGCAATGTTCCCTAAAGACCCAGTTTGGCTTGCAGCTGTTCCAGCGGTTTGCTATTTGATGAAAGTATTACACTGTCATAGGCTCAGATAAATTGAAAGGATCTTCATTTAACATGCACGGTCATTTACCTGCCTTAAATATTGCGATAGCCACCCCAGTAAAGTACTTCAAAGCTGAGCTCCCTCTCAAGTACCACTGCCATTTTGTTCTTCCTTTTCAGTTATTTTTTTCATTTGCAAAATCATAAAACCTACAGGTTCTTATCAGCCATGTAAAATTGAACTTGTTTTGGAGACTAACTCCTTGACTGCTCCCTCTCTGGGTCTTAATTTCCTTACATTTGTCTGCCTCGTCTAATCTAATGAACTGAAAGAAAGGCTGCGTGCTGATTTAATTTTCTCTGTGCCGCCTCTCCTTCCATTTCTTGACGACTATGAAAGGGCATGTGCACGCTCTGCCTCTTGAGTGGCAGTTATGTGATTTAGAGTTCTGACACTGACAATCTGGAGCCAAAATGTCTGACCACTTGCACCAGAGCTCCTCTCAGGAGGATGCTGGCACGCAGACATCCAGAAGGAAGTTGTGAACCTTGTAACCAACAAATGTTCTACAGTCAGGCGGCTGTGCAGCAGCACCTCAGGATCTCATGACTCACCTGGCCTGCAGATCACACTTAAACTGGGAGTACATGGGTGGAAGCAGCTTTTAGCTTATATAAGATGTAACATCATTATAAATTTGGGAACGGGTTGCTGGTCCACTGTTTTGAAGCTGCTCCCCACTTTCTCTTCTTTGCCTCTTCTATTATTTATTGCCCATTACATATAGCTCAGTGTGCTCTGTAACCTTGAGTAAAGGTGATGTAACTTAATAGTTCAGGGGTCGTTCAGATATTCCAGGAAGGGAGAGTGGTTTTCTTAAAAAACAAAAAAAAGGAAAAAATAAAAGGAAAAACAGAAAACTTTTCTGTTTATATCTGCTCTTTTTAACCCATGTGCATGTCCTGCATTTATGTGTGATGTAGCAAAAATAAAAAGCCATTCAAACTATTTCATAAAAGCAAAACTCACTATTTTCATTTAGTCTGTCCCTTCAAAATAATAATAATAATAATGATTAAAAAAACTAACATAAAAAGGAACACTGAACAGGGAAAGATGAAGAAACAAAAGGTGATGAGCACTATGGAGATCAAAAGCTGTATTTCAAAGAATAAAACATAATAAATTTGGGGAATTTCCAGTGAAAGCACCATGACAAATCCTGCTGTGTACCTGGTAGTAAAAAAACACCCTGCATATTCACTACTCAACATATTTAGTACGTCAATACACACATTAATTAAACCATCTCTGATTTCTATTCCTTTGCTGTCCCCTGTGATATCTGATATGTCTGTCTGCAAAATGACTGACCTATTTACCTTCCTATTGTTAGCTAGCCTGGAGTCGTGAACAATTTTCTGGGTCGTCTATCTCATGAACTTGAGTGTGTGGATTTAGCACATTAAACTGCCAGCTTTCACTACAGGATCAAACACATGCTGGAGAGCACAAAAGTGCTCACCTGACATCTATGAAAAAGCTAAAGAATTCACATGGAAATAAGCTCCACAGGATTTCAGGTAGATATTTAGACTGCAAAAGTCAGGAGTCTACATGTACAATGAGGAAAATTGCCAATGTAGGTGGAAAATGTAATATTAAAAAGTTTCTGTGATTTGAAGTTTGCAAAAATACTCACTTTACTGCACTGCTTTATAATATTTTGAACAAGGGATCCCCCCCCAGGTTTTCTGATAAAGATGAAGCTAGAGTAAAGTTCATTTGTATTTAAAAGAAAAAAACAAAAACCTTCACTAACTTCAATTACAGAATTGACCAGTGTTTGTCACTAACCTTCCTAAAGAATACAGGTCTAGTCGCAACTTCTCAAATAGCTGACACAAATATCATGTTAATATTCATGACACATAATTCATCTGTGGACTTTCCATAGTCTCATCAATTCCACATTCAGCTTTAATTTGTATTTTTTGCCTCATTATCGTGTTGGCACTTCCAGCTGTTCACAAATTCCAGTTGTCGGGGCAATGCTATGAAGTTATGCAGAAGGAAACCTACATCCTTCATTAATCTATTCACGTTGACTTTCAGAGCATGGCGCTACAAACACCATGCTGAACATGGTGAGGCTGTCTGCTACGTGTCAAAATCTCTAACAAGAAGTTTGGAGGCCTTGATACGTTAAAAGACGTTTTTGGAAATTTCACAACATCTATATTAATCATCTAAGGTATTGCTAGGAAGCTGAGATCATTCTGTGTAGAGCTCTTTTACCAGTCTGCAGAGAATGCCATCACCTGTGCTGAGGGCTGCTGGGCGAGCATTAACAGTGACGGAGATGCCAGGAGGCTTAATAAACCCAATTCATAAAGGTGGAAAAATCCGTCGACAGAATCTAGAGACGTTTGAGTCAGTGAGGGACAGGAGGTCACCGAACAAACTGTTCTCCATCATGGACAGTCTATCCCACCCTCTCCATGACTCATGAGAGAGAGAACAAAGCTTGTTCTCCAACAGATTCACTCGGCAACATTGTCTTAAAGACGTTAAATCATCACTACTTTTCATCATTTACTTTGCAACACGTCATCTCTATTTCACAGGTGAACCATCACACAGTGTTGTACTGATATTACTATGTAACTAAGGACCTACTGAATATATGTTGTCCATTAGTTCAACAATTCTCTTAAGCAATAATCAATTGCTCTTTTATGCATCTTTTGGATAGATGAACAATTAACACAAACTTTATTAAGTGGTTTGATGGAGATGTATCTAAGATATGTAGTCGACAGTCAATATTACTGCATTCTTGACAAAGACATTACAGAGGTGAACCAAACATTTCAGCTGGAAACTTGGAAAAATGAAAACACTAACTTGCCTAAAAGTCAACACTGGGATCTTTTCACATGTTACATATGAGAAGTATGATACTAACATGTGCTTGGCTTACCTCAACAGCAGCCTTGGCTCGCTCAAACTCCTCCTCCAGTGACTGATTTCTGGACAGGAGAGCACTCCCCCAGCGCTGCTCCTTCGTTAGGCGAGCCTGTCAAACACACCTACATTTAATAACATAGGTGTTCAATTCAAAGGAAATCCATTGCATACATCCAGCACATCGAATAACACACTCACACGCACACACTCATGCACGCACACACACACACACACACACACACACACAGCTAGAATAAGAGGCAGGCAGTGAGAGTTCAGGGTCAGCCATCTCTGCCTTCCCTGAGACAAATAAATATTGTTCTCTGAAAGCTTTGACATGCTTAAAAGAGCCAGCAGAGCCACTTCTGTCAGCAGCCCCCCCCACCACTAAATCCTGCTCCTTTTCTGGACAACATGCTACATATCTAGTATTTCTCAATTTCACCCTCCACCTGATCCTGACCAACTCCTGTGCACCTGCACGTGCAGTCAGAAACATGCTGATCGATTATCTGTGACAAACTTAGACGGGAAACTGTGCCCTGCTGTGAAAAAAGGACCCATCACATGCATGTGGTTGTTAATATTAGAACGTGGTTTGATATCCATGACATTGTATTACAAATTATTTTCAGATATATTCAATCCCTACATTTTTCCCAGAGTTAGTAAATCCATTACAGAGGCTGAGATTGCTCTGACTGTTGCTCACCCTGCTTGGCAGTCAGGTAATCCATTACCTGCAACAATTCCCATCTCTGCTGTGCATCATTTTTACAAGATTCATTTATGTAATTTGAAATCAGCAAAGGGAATGATGAAACTGGCACAACTATTCATTGTAGATAACCACATTTTTACTAAAAGGAAAAAAAAAAGGCATGCAGTTAGGAGGAAATTTGGTCACATTTGCATTGCCCCGTACGTTTTGTGTGAAGAAATTAAAGAATACTGCAGTTTATCAAAGGAATAATCCACCCCAAAATGAATAATTCTGCTGTTTTAAGGTCTTTGTGGGCCAGACAGAGGATTATTAGTTAAAACCTAAATGTTGTAACTACCACAGGAAAACATCACTCTGGTGTTGGTTTTCAGAAACAGCATTTTCTCTGTCACACAAGATTTTGACGCTTAAGTTCAACTTGTGGCTGTTGCCATGCTGTTATTGTAAGACTAAGCACAAAAAAGGTGGTACTGGAGGGTGAGTATTGAAATTACTGAATAATAGCACATTTTGAAAATAAATAAATAAAGAAAGAAAATCTTCAGGAGTAAATCCAGTTAGTGATTCATATTTTATGAGATAAGTCAGTTCTTTTTGTTTCAGTCTCTGGTGGTATTGCACTGGCAGTTGTTTGTTGTTGGCTTCAAATCTCAAGCTCAGCATCCACTTTTAATATGCAAACTATGTGTTACGAGTTTGAATGCTGAAAAGGAATGATGACCAACTGGCTGCTTGTCCAGCTGTTGTTAAGCAACAAAGCTAGGAAATGATTGGTGATAAATTGCATCAGCCGTGCTACTGGCCAAAATTTCCCAAATATTTCTGAACCCTACTCCCAATCACAGCAGAGTGGCTGTCCCACTCTGTCATGGGCCAAGATTAATCACCATAATGTAGATTTCCTCCAGTGCCATTCCCTGATGAACTGGAGAGCTTACAGAGCAACAGTACTGCAGGGACTTTGGTTTTTGACATCTCACATTTTGCTCTGAACATGAAGGACAAACTTCCAAGTCAGTACAACCACCTTATGTGACCACTACATGTGATATCCTTATTTTAATAAGGGTGGATTTTTTCTTTGAGATCAATTTTTTGATCCACGCACTTGTGTGGGTCGAACATATGAAAATCTCATGCAGGACATGTCTCCCTTTGCATGCAGTTGGTTTATGTGTGTGTGTGTGTGTGTGTGTGTCATGAGCCAGGCAGGAATCTAAAGTTGTTCTTTACTGTATCTGCACCAGTCAGTCTTGAGGAAAATCAAATTTAGTGTTTGTTTGCCAATAACTTTCCTCCATCTTAAACTGCTGTCTTAAATCCAAAATCTATTATTCATGAGACTCTTGAAAAGGTGATGTTTTCTTAGCTGTCTTAGTGAGATTAACACTAATGGGCATGGCACAAGGCAGCTAAATAATTCACGGCCAATTAATTTAATGATGGTGTTTTGAAACAAGACCTCTTATGTAGAATTATACACAGAGACATCAACAAGGGAGGAAAGCACTTGACATTTGGACCTCGTAGCACCACAAAGGAACAATCTCAAGGCCAGCAGTACTGTATAGTATGCCTAGATTTCTCCAAAGACACATTTTACTTTCAAAAGAGTCCCGTCTTTTTGGTCTGTTACAATCAAAATCCATTGGAGGTGTGATGCTATTGTACTGGTGCAAATGTATAAGTCTTTCATTGTTATATGGAAGGATACATAAGGAGGCTTACATGTCTTCCACTAATATACTGCCTGTTGAGCTGAAATGGAAGAATTGTAGGTGTTAGGACAAAATGATGGGTCAACAATCACACAACAGGGTGACTTACTAGATACAAACATCCAGTTGTTAAAGTTATATTTTTGTGAAGTTAATATAACGGCATAACCCTGAATATGCTTGAGATACATGACGCTGCCCCCCCCCCCTTTAAAAAGACGTCAAGTGCACATATAGCGTATAGTAGTGATAATCTCAAGCCTCTGCTGTCACAGTAAACACTTACTTGCGATGCGAGAGCGGACTCTGGCTCAGCTTTGGTGTTGGCTTCCATAGTGTTCTTATTTGATGAATCTAACTGGGCTTTACAGTCTATGGACCTTAGGGAGAGGACAGAAGTTTGTTATAAGTGGTCTAACTCATCAACAACAGACATATACACAAAAGTATCCACTGAACAACAAAAGCAATAATGTACACGTGAATAGTAAAAAGAGGTTTTAAATAGTGAAAACTGTAGAATTGCAGATATGTATGAATTACTTTTTCTCATTCTTTTTTCATGTTCTTTTTTTTGGTCTTAAGTAAGTACTATTTCTGTGTGCATCCGTACATTTTTAAGGATAAGCCATAACTTTAGTAGAAGACATTGTTTATGTTGAGCACTTTTATGTAAACCTTTGATACATTTTATAAGTATTATATTGCCATTTGTCATAGGTCCCTATTAAGTGTACCAGCTTTTATATATTTTTTCTTTTATAATTAATTACATATTTATTTACAGAAAAGGATACAGTGAAGGACAACAGTTAATGTGATTTTTTTTCTTTTGCGATTTTAGACATATTCATATCATAGCTCTATTGAACATGTAGAGATGCTACATTATAATAAACTTCAGTATTTTATTTAATTCTTTTATTTATTATTGCCAACCATCAAATCCTCATGGAAACATAAATCTCCATTATGTTCACTAACTAGTGTTTGCTTGTGTTTGATCTTCAGTCAAATCTGGTCAGGTTGTGAATAACATGAACGAGAGTAAAAACAGCAAAGTTATTGGTTCAGAGGGCGGAAGAAATTAATAAATACTCAAAAAGCTGGCGACATTGCATCTGAGTCTGGGAGTTGCTGTTCTGGAGGTGGAAGAATATTTTATACATACACATAGCCATGTAAGCAGATAATAAAAGGATCCTCAGTGGGATAAGGAAGCAGCTATGGATGAAGAGATGTGAACTGTAATTACAGGGGTGTGAGCAATTCTCATGAATTTTAATGACTGTTCAAAGAGTAGAGAAGAGAAGAGTAAAGTGAAATTTCCTATAGGTAATTTTTCTATGCCACAGATTCCTGGTCATAGCTGAAAAAAGTTTAGTACCTACCACAGAAACTCATGGGAGGAATTCTTAGAAGAACGCCGTCTCTCCAACTTCCATTTCCTGTTGCCGTTTCTTTCAGGGTTGGGACTCAGTTCTTCCCATTTATCCAGTGAACCAATGGTTACTGGTGAATGTAATGGAATACAAGAGAATAATAATAAGAAACAATAACAAGAAAATTTCAACTGATGAAACAGGCTGCAATCAAAGCAGGAATCAAAACAAAATCATTCATCAAAATTCAGAATATTATCTTTTAATTTGGGCTAATGGAAATTTGTGTTTGCAGTAACTAATGATTTTTCTTTTTTTAATCTGCCTTTCAGTCACAAATTGAAAGCTATCTGCTTGGATAAAGAGAGAAATAAAGGCATGCAGATGATGCTTTTGATGTCTAATATAACAACAACAACAACAACAACAAAGTCAGATAAACTACTGGCCACCTCTCTAAGAGTTTAAATAAAAACAGCCCTGGAGTCTGAGTCACTTTGTAATATTACTTATCACTTTCACCTTTTCAGCTGGCAAACACAAAAGTAATTGGCTGTTTGCTGAAAATGTCTTTTGAGATGAACGTTGTCATTATAGTAAATTGGTTCTGTGGCCTATCTTAACCATATGTGAGGTCAGCTCCAGAGGATAATGGGAGTTATAGCTGAGGAGAGTGTGTGAGCGAGGTGGGGTGACAGGTTTTAAAAGATTTATAGCTTCCGAGCTTTGGGTTGAAGTGGCTTATGGCAGCATTTGGAAGGGCATGTAATTTTATTTGCAGGTGCATGCAATATGTCATGAACACGTGACAGAATATATTGGAGAAATTACCAGAGGATTCTGTGGTCTTTTACCTCTTAATCACAATTTTTTACTGTTTCTTTGTGCAAAAATATTCAAAAGTTATCTATTTTGATTATTAATTGTGAAAAGTTATAACTTTAACCTGTCTCTTTACCTGAGTCCAGTGATGCCCTTTCTGGGGTTCGCATGTTTGGTCCTGTCTGTTCAACTTCCACCTGGATCAGCTCTGTCTCATCAGTCTTTTTCTTATGTGAGTTGTTCTTCTGGTTGTCACCCCGTGACGACAAGGGACTCTGTTTGTCCTTGCTTTTCTTCTTCTCACCAGGCTCACTGAGATCCAGCAGATCCAGTGTTGAAGACAGAACTGCAAAAAGACGAAGACAGTTAGCACACCTCTTTTCATAATTGCTCATTAAGTTGTTCCTTGACTGACCACTAGGGGGTGAGTGCAAAAGTGAGTCAGTCTACAAGGGCAAATCTGCTGGGGATCTGTAGTCTATCAGCCCACAACTAGCTGGCTGACCTCTGCAGGCTTGCCTAACTGTAAGGGGTCTAAACTCACCACGGTGGCAGGACTAGTCCTTGTTTCAGCTCTGGCAGCAGTAGGATGTCATTTTGCTTGTGATACTTGGAATAAGGAAATTTAGGACACATTTGGTCAGAATGAATATAAAGTACTATTGATTATCATAGTAGACTAGCTTAACCTAGGTCAGGCTAGCCGACATATCTGACTGGGACTGAAATAAGGTGGTCATGTTTGAGCTGGTTTGCCTGCCCGTTGAGCCCCTTTGAAACGTGGGCGAGGAAAAAGAGGCTTATCTTAGCAGTGATGTCACATGGGGTTTGTCCGCTTCCTCTTAGACAGTCTGTTGTATTCATCAACAGGTGTGGAGTGAATAAACAAGACAACATACTGTAGTGTCATCAGTAGGCAGAATAGGCAACAACAGACACGACTGCAGTTAGTTCTTAACCCAAAACTTCGGTATGGAGGACAGAAGTAAAACTGTTATCAAAGTCATGTTAGGGAGGCACATACAGAAGTTTTCTGGTTAAGAAATCAGACCAGGTGTGTTTTATTCATTCCTGTGTGTTTGCTTGTCTGGAGTAAAAAATAAAACAGCCCTTGAAAGTTCATTTGATCATGTGAGTAATATGTTGACTATGACAGAACAAGTTTGCTTCAGGCATTTTCAGCAGTTGTTGTGTGCCACATCTCTTATATCAAAATAGAGATATGGCCCATCTCCCTAAAATATAACTAGTGAGTAACTTAAAGCTCCTGAAACAGCATTTGCTTGTTTCAGATACTTCAACCAAACATGAGCCTATTTTTCTTTGAAACTACCTTATCCTTTCTGAACTGTTTCTACAGACATTTTCTTTCTCGCCAGGTGAGATCATTGAGGACTGTCATTATTTTGTATAGTCTGGACGCATTTAAAGGCAGCTAGTATTTTGTACTCTCTAGGCATCTTTCCAAATCTTTCTGTATTAATGAGAACTGGTTAGATGAGCGCTGCAGAGCATGAACTGCTGAATTGTAAAACAAATGTGAATTTAACTAAATTTTCCACAAGATCTTTGTATTATTATTGATGATAATCTATTGTTGACTAATTTTTTGATGAACTGATTGATGATCATTTATTCACATTTATTGATTAGGAAAATCTTGATTGAATTTATGCCATAAAAAGACAAAAAACAAAAAACACCTTCACTTTGTTCTATTATGAAATCTCTTTGCATCAAACTTGTACTGACACCGCTGGACCTTCAACTTCCTGCACGTAATTAGAGAGAAATAATAGATTTCACTTAATGTGCTTGTTGAGCTATTTTGAGCTACACACTTTGGGACATGGTCAGTTTAGCTGTAAGGGGTTTATCTATGGTTGAGGTGGCCACTGAAAGACTGAAACAAATTTCAGGCAAATGAACAATATGAGAAACTCCTTAAGAAGCTGTTTCAGTTTATTATTTAATTTATTATTTAATCTGGCTGGTAGAGCTGCAAAGACAGACACTTCTATCACAAAATTCAATTTTTATGCAGCCATTTTTACTGTATTTACTGTTTAACAACTATTTTCATGGTAGTTTGGCTTTGTTGTTGTCCAGCTGAGCTTACCTTTGTACAGCTTTGAACCTGCATTCACAGATGTTTTTAAGAAATACTATACTCTGTTTCACAAGAACACTATAAAAGCAAATATATGACAGCTGAAACAAATAGATAATGCACTAAAACAATTCAATTAGGGATGAATGCACCCAAAGGCTTCATTCTGTTGTAATCCTAATTGGAAATCAATGAAATTCAGCAGGAAGCTCATTTTTGATGATGTCTTGCGTCACAGTAAACATTAACGTGTCTCCTCACCCCTTATTAACAATGCAATGCACATCTCATGCATTATGTTCTCTCTTTTTTAAATTTTTTATTTATTTATTTATTTTTAGAGATAAATACTGTAGTCCAAAACACATCTCTACAGAACAGAAGTTGTTATTTATTTATTTATTTTGGAGCTTCACCTCAAACCTGCAAGCACGTAACTGCATAATTGGCATACTGCTGTTTTACGACAACCGACTGAGAATGTTTGAGTGAAATCTCTGTGTAATTAGAGCATGTGCTCATCTTCCATGCCTTGTGCTTTTTCGATGACAGCCACAATTACGAATCAAAGAACGTACAGCCATGAGGACATTTGCCTGAGAATTTTCCAGCATTCAGAAGTAACATGTGCTGCTCACATAAAGGCAGTGATGTCAAAACTGTTTTGTTGCTGAGTCTTTGATATGACAGGACTGGGGTTATAATATGAAAACATATGAGTCGAAGATGATATGGAAATAACAAGGAGAATATCACAAACAACACCCAAATCATAAAAGTCATTAAAAGTAAAAGAAAAAAATGAATACAGTGGTTCTTTTACCTCTTTGCAAACAGTAAGAACCCAAGTTTCAGTTTTTTTTTTTTATTTCGGGCCTGCAAAACATTTCATCCTTGCTCATTCCACTTTTTCGACTTGTCTGTCAATAAAAACATGAGAAATCCATTGACATGCTTCAAAACTATTTTCCTCAAAAAATAATTGTAAGGGTTATTTACATTTCTCTCTCCACATTAAATGATTTTATTTTATTTTTCTCATCAAATTCATAAAAGAATCAAGAGGAATTCATGATCCTCGATCCCTCAGAGGGCACTGCATCAAGAACTGTCACTCATTCATGGGGGCCAATAGAATACCTTTCCTAAGCACTAGATTGAAACAAACAAACAAAACAACAACAACAACAAAAATGCTAATCTTGTCTACGAGTCTAGGAGTTGAGGCATGTGGGTTGGACTGTCACATGGTGGAAGCCCTCAGATAAATCTGTATTCCAGCTCTTTTATTCTAGATGTTTTGTGGAAATGCTGACATATATGCTGAAGCAAAGACAAAAAGAACTGTCAAGACAATTATCAACAAGTTCAAAAGCCAATAATGGTATGGGGTTGTATCGGTGTGCTGGCAAAAGCAATTTACACTTCTGTGATGGCAACAATACTGCAGAACAGAGATTTTATAGCAGCATATGTTGCCTTCACGATGATATCCTTTCCAGGGATGTCCATGCATTTTTTAACAAAGCAGTGCAAACCAACATTCTGTGCACTTCACAAAATATGGCCTAAGAAAATGTGGGTACGGGTACTGGACTCTCTTGCCTGTGGACTAGACCTCTTCAGTGAATATGTTTTGAAACATAAAGGTGTGACAACTAACTGTTGCACACCTTAAGACCATAAATATCAGGTGTTCAAATCACTCCCTTAAATGGAATGAAGATATTTACATTTATTTCTATTTAGTTAAGAGATGGCAAGAGAGAAGATATTTCTTTAAAATCAACACAGAAATCACAGCAGAAATTCTTGTATCATTGAGCCAGCATGTAAGGAAATAGGGGAAATTGGAAGAAAAGTAGAAAATAGTATATATTTTGAAGCAATTTTAGTGCAAGTACAGAGGATTTAGTGCAGTAAGAGGAAGGTGATCATAGGCTCTTCTTCTTCCACATCAGTAAATTGCTATTGATTGATACTCTAGCCAGAGCGAGAAGGACATTACACTCCTCAGGAGTGCTGTCTCCTCAATATTTCTTCTTAATGGGGACAATCAGCTGTTTAAGGAGTCCATAGTATGCTCAGTCAAAGGTTCGTAATTTAACTTGTACAGCCACAAAAATGTTTATATGCTTTAATGTCCAAAATATTTCTCTCTCATTCTGTATATCAGGCATGGATCAGTTTCCAGTTTCAAGATATATTGGGGCTTTAAGAAGTCATGACATCAAGATTTTCCATCATACTGCTACAGTAGTATTAGCTGTTTTCATGACTCAACAAAGACAGGAAGTTCAGAAATCCCTCAGGTTGTGTGCAGCATAGAATAATGTTCCTCCTCCTCCAACTGGTGTGAGCAGTCGGTGTGGCACAGATTTAACTCCTTTAAGGAGGCTGCTGTATGACACCATGGGTGAATGTGTGTGATGGTAAGCACTTTAAATGGTCAAGCAGACACTGAATGCAACGAGTGGAAGAAGAGCTTAGATTTCAAATGAGCTATGAGAGCATTAAATTTAATTAGTTTATAGAGTTTGACCCTCAGGTACCAATTCATGATTCATGGTTGAGTTTTTAAAATTCCAACAAGTAAAAACTTCAAAAGTAAAACTGAATGAGCCAGAGAGAGGCTCCGTGCTTGTTATTATTATGGTATTGATCTTCTTTGCTCACTAAACGTAACATTTCACATGAATTACTTATACCTTGATTGAAGCTTTGTCTAAAATTTTATTTTCTTGTTACTATCAATATGGAATGAGAAAATATGGTCCTGTTTGTATTCAGCTTTAAATTTTCAAATCTTTACAATATTTGCACATTAATTGAATTCTTGATAGGGTTAGTTCATTATGGCGGTTCTGAGATGCAAGACTGACATCAGACACAGTAGGACACTTTCTGGAGACAGAAGGTTTGGTTTCTCATAACATTTTTCCATATTTTTCTCGGATGAATCAACGCAGTCAGTGGCCAATTTGGAGATGACACATGTCAGCTGTGCTGTCTAATTCTGCATATTTTCTTTCAAAAGATGGTACAGCTCATTGGTCCGGGCTCCATCAGTGTGGAAACCAATACGACTTTTGGCATCTGTGAAAGTCAGTTGGCTCTTTCATAATGAATGAAGAATGAATTGAAGTGCATTTGCAGTTTGCAGACAAGGATATTTGAAAAGTTCTAAAACTGATAAAATTCTGTTTCTGCTTTTTCAGTGGTTTGTTGGTATGTCACAGAAACAATAAACATAAATCTGGTTTAATCTCACCCATTTATCCAATATTGGCCACAGACTGATGGATGAAAATTTCTTGAAATTTGTGACACTCATACACAGTGATGCATGGTTGTTGCCAAGAAGAAAGTGTGAAAACACAACGGGATCACTCCTGAATGTGTAATGTAGCTTAGCCACATTAGTCCACAGTGCAAAACATAGATTTTAAATAAAGGATAAACATTTTTTATGTATTACACATTTTGGGTTCCAAAACATCAAATGCCAACATATGTTTTCTAGGACTGTAGCATACATTTGTTTTTCAGTACTTGAAACCTTTCCAAATCATCAGAACTTGTATCATTACCTCATAAAATGGTTGGCTCTAGTGGCCTTTATTGAAAGTAAACAGGAAGGTGAAAGCAGAGAGAGAGGGAGGACACGCAGCAAAGGGTCATGAGCTGGGAGTTGAACTCGTGACCACTGTGTATTTATAACTGGTAAATCTGGAGCATCGCTGCAAAAACCTTATTGATTCTTTTTTTTTTTTTTGCCTGAAACTGTCAGAATATTCAGCTTGAAAAACGTTAAAATGTTCAAAATGATGTTATGGTTTTGTTTTTCTCTTCTGTTTCTTCAGTCTTTTTTTTCTTAGTTCTCCTGTTTTAATATTGTCTTCTGTATCCCAGGTTGTGTATTTCCTGTTTTAATTTGTAAGTCTGTTTTTGTGTGTTTAGCTGCTGTTTGACTTTTCCTGATCCTGTCTCTCCTGCTTTGTCACACCTCTGTCTCGTCAGCCCCTGTGAAAGTACATCTACTTGTCTTTCCCCAGTTCCCCACCAGTCTGTCTGTTTTTCCACCCTCATTGTACTTTCCTTGGGCATTTCGTTCAGAAGATCAATAAAACTGTGGCTAGTTTTATTTATCTTCTGGAATACTTTCCTAGGTAGAACTTTTTGTTTAAATCAAGGACTTTTGTTTGGTTACTGCTGATCATAGATCCACGTCTACTTCTGTGTCTCATGGTTTAGGTTTTGGTTTAGGGTTTTTTCAGGTTTTGGTCCCACTTTTATTTTGAAATCCTGTCTGTGTCTAGTTATGTTCTGTTTGACTTTCCTGATCCTCGTTCCCCTGATGTGTTTTGTCTCGTTACCCCTCAGGTCCTGTCTTTGTCCAACCTGTGCTGGTCCGTACTGTTTGCGCCCCGTGTTCCTGCTCATGGTTAGTTTGTGTTTTTGCCGTCCTTTGTTTTGTGTTTCTTTTGTTTTTTTCTGCCCTGGCAGTGTTTTTGGTGTTTTCCTTATTAAACATCACTCTTTTGGATTACTCCTGCCTCCTCTCCTGCGTTTGGGTCCACCATACAACCACCCCACTACATGACAAGATTTACTAACTGTAGACGTATATTTTTTGTAAACAACAACAACAACAAAAAAAAAACGAATTCTGTGTATTAGACTGCATATATCACCCACAGTAGTTCCATACCTAATCAGTGACTCTCTAGTGCCAGTTTTCACAATAACGATGGAATAAACTGTAATGGGCCTATATTATTAGAAAGTATGAATGAAGAATGAAGCAGAACTAAGAAAAACCAACAAAACATCTTACGGTTGAGTCATCTGTCTAAAATAGCCTACTTACTCCGTCTGTGTTTTTTTTTCCTTTCGTTATATCAGAAAGATCTCACCTCTGCCAGCTGTTTGCATAGTAACTGTAACATCAACTCTTTCATTCACTGCTGCAGCTGTTCTGAATCTCTGCACGCGATTGCAATGTAAACCCTAATTTAATACAAAATTAATCTGTCTCCTCCCCTATAAAAGCCCGAAACAATAAGATGTCATCAGGCTATCAAATCCAACGCATTCTCACTCCAAACGCGTCGGTCATATATTGATGCTTCGGCCTTGCGCGTCACATGTTTGATTTCATACCAGATACTCTGTATTACTTTGTTTTTTCGCTAATGGTAGTTTTCTTTATAACACTGGATTTGCCGACGTGAAGTAGTTGGATCTCTTCCGTTTACCTCGCGTTGCCATGGTGAATAACTGTATCTGAGCTCCACTGATGATGGCTTTTTATAGTCCCAGTTACTCGGAGTCAACATACTCAGTTGATTGAACCAACTCAGAACCGCTAAACTCAGAGTTTCTGATCTCAGAGTTTGTTGACTCCGAGTTAGTTTTTTTGACTCGGAGTTTGTTGAACCTACTTTGTGAAACGGGCCCCAGATCACATTGTTGGGGAAATTATTGCAGTAAACACTTTCCACAGGGTTCACATACTTTATCCTGCAGCTGTAACAGAGTAAATCACGGGAGCTGGGCTAATCTCAAGAAATATCAATCTTTTGCAATCTATGGCATGCTTAGTAATTGGGTTTTGTTTAGTTTTATGACTAGTCACAACTGAGCAACTCTTCTGTTATGAATAGACATTTGTTAATTTGATGATCATGACAACTTTCAAATCAGTTTTTTATGACTTTAAGAGCCAATCCTCAAAACATTACTCCTTGATGTCCATTTCATATAATGGATTAGCTGCTGTTCTACCAAATGGATCATTTCACACAAATTCCTGACATGTGAAGCACGTATCAGCTGGTAAAACCAGTCCT
The DNA here is from genome assembly GCA_037176975.1 of Arrhamphus sclerolepis. Lineage (NCBI taxonomy): Eukaryota > Metazoa > Chordata > Actinopteri > Beloniformes > Hemiramphidae > Arrhamphus > Arrhamphus sclerolepis. Next base: position 18,902 of record JBAMYA010116566.1, read on the forward strand.
TTAAAAAATGCATTTAGTTATCTCTTTTGCTTACTGAGATGTGACCTCCACAGACAGCTGTATAAATCACAGAAATCTGAGGTTCTTCATATGCTTAGATCACAGAGATTGATATGGGCCTGTGCCTGCTGTAGCAGGCAGTGGAAATCAATAAACATTGATGAATACATACACATTAAAGACTTTTGATTTGTTATTGCAGTGCCTGTTTGAAAATCATTCTCTCTACTAAATCTCTGGTATCTGTCTGAAGGAGAATATGTCCCCAGACATAGTCTACAACTTCAGCCTCATTTGAAGTTGTCAACTCTGACTGAATATGTTGTGATAGTGGTCTACCTAAATGAAAATGTTCAAGCAGTTAAAGTTCTGGACCTAAAAATGTATGATTACTGGGCAAACCCTTAGTAACGTCACCCATAGGATTTCTACAGAGGCATTTAGAAGCATCATACTCATACCAGCAGCACTGAGAAGCCAGCTGGAAAACGTCCATCTTAATTTAGTGACCGTACACTCACATAAACACATTGGAAGCGTTGTGTACATCGCCTGTCAATTCACTTTGAATGGGGTGAAATTAAATGCCAAAAATAACTGTGGGTTGCGTGCATCATGGTGGGACCATTGCTTCTGTCAAAAGTTGAGAAATTTTCAACTTTCAAAGCTTCTATGCTCAGGTTACCAGCCAATGAAGTGTGTCTAGGCAGCTAGAGCTTAGCCAATGAAATCATACATAGGGGTCTACAGCGGCTCGCATCAGTCCATGATTAAACCTCACGTTATAGGAAAATGGAGGGGAAAAAAAATGATCATTTCAGTGTTCAGTCATATTATTTTTTTATGATCAAAGTTAGTGGTCACAGACACAATTCTCAGAAATAACGTTTCGAAGGAAGTGTCAGAGATAGATACTGTGTTGCTTGCTAACAAGTCGAGCTTGTCATGTGGTGTGGGGTTGGATGGAGGACCCAAATGCAGGAGAGCAGGTAGGAGTAATCCAAAACAGTGATATTTAATTAACAACAAAAAATGCTGCCGGCGCAGGAAACTCCAAAACAAACAAAACTCAAAACCAAAGCAAGGCACAAAAACCCCAAACTCACCTTGGGCAGGAACATGGGGAACAAACAGTACAGACCAGCACAGGGCAGACAAAGACAGGACCTTATATACACAGAGGGGTAACGAGACACAGGTGAAACACATCAGGAGAACAAAGATCAGGAAATCAAACAGAACATAACTAGACACAGATAGGATTTCAAAATAAAAGCAGGACCAAAAACAGGAAAAACTCTAAACAACAACACAAACCATGACAGAGGGTTCATGCTTGTGCTTCACATGGAGTGGATGTGTTTAAATGAGGGCCTCATAAAGGATTAAAGGACATTAAAACTAATGGAGTTTGACATGGATTTGAGTCTACAGACGAAACTCTTCACTCACACGTACCAGTGTTCCCCAGTGACTTAGGATGCGATGACGTCAGGTTTTGACCAACTGAAGAAACTGACATCATTTCGTTCATCTGCTGTGGAATTTTCAGCACAAAGTATACGACATAAGCGCTGGTATATATTTGAAGATACGAGTAAATGACTCACTGAACAAAAGAAGAAATAAACCTTAAAGCCACTCGATGTAGCAACACCACTTCTGACCACATGGGGGCAGCATATCACAAGGTGAAACAGAGTGCAGCTCTAGTGGGACAAAGTGGTATTGCGAGATGTGCTGGACCTTCCCCGCTCATCAGTGCATCTTTTCCCAACAGAGCAGGTCAGATCTTTGCGTCCCCATGTGCTCAAAAGTGATATAACTACACAAAGTGCTTTTAATGTGTACAAGTGTTTCAGTTCTGTTCTCACACACACAAACAAAAAAAGTTTTTCCATTTCATTCTGATTCTAAACTGTGTAGCCTCCAGGTCTGCAGTCCATGACAGGAAGTCATGGACTCTACGGTCTTTCCAGTTTGTCTGATGAGGCCCCAGCTGTCTGCAGTAAACAGATCAATATCTTCTAAAGTTCAAGCACCAAAGATCCTTCTCAGGTTACAATCAGTAAAAGAGCTCTAGAAAGACTATCTGGTGTGAAAACACCCGCTCTGTGTTTGTCTGATACGCTGAGCGCTCGGCAGAGCTCCTCGGTCTGTGAACTCTGAAGAGCATATTTGAATGTAGAGAGGACGGCCTCCTCCTCTTATCAGGAACGCAGACTGGAAAGTGATGTAAGCAGAAAGGACTTCAGGTAAAAACCTGTTTCTGAGGACACACGTGACTGTAAAAATCCTCAGAGGCTCAACCGAGCTGGTTTGCTGTGCATGGAACCGTAGAATTAAACTAAAACTAAAACACAAAGTTTCTGGAGAGCATGAACGTGAATGTACTGACCCAAAGTACTTTTACACTTGCTTTTTTTTTTTAGGACACTTGTTGCTTTTACTCCACTACACTTATGAGATAACTTGCACAACATTTATGTCACAGAGATGGAAATAAAACAAAAAAACTCAGACAAGTCAATACTTTACTTTGGGACAGCAGCAGTGAAAGGACACAGTTGATGGTGGAACTTCAACGCCAACAGCGCTGGTGCACAGGTAGACTCCAGATGGCCCATACATCCGTCTCCTGGAGGTCCCGGGGATCTGCTGGAATTTTACAATAAAAATGATGCTTTTTTTGGTTGTCACCTTTTGGAAATGTACAAATGCAAAAGAAAAATTTGTGATTGTTATGACACAAATTCACTTTTTGCAACAAAAGGCATAACTCACCAACACCAGGGCTGATCCTGGTAGTACTTGGTACCAGATCAAAGGAGAAATCACTCATTTCAGTGTCGCTACGGGAAAGACATCAAGAACGAAGCAGGTGCTGCTGGGCCTCGGCATGGCGAGAGGCCTCACGGCGGAGCTCTGTGGCTGAAAAATTGCTTTAATCTTTTTTACTTTTTAACCTAAGTGCATTTCAGATTCTGTATTTTATTACTTTTACTTGAGTAAGTGAACTGAATCGGTACTTCTCCTTTTACCAGAGACCTTTTTCACGTTAGTATCTGTATTTCTACTTAAGTATAGATTGTGAGTACTTTTGACACCTCTGGTAAGCTGTCAATCAAGTGATGTCCAGCAGCCGTCCTCAGGAAACACAGGGGGACCAGGGTTGAAGAGCACTGCTGTGGAGGATTTAAGCTCTTTTATCTCCCCAAACGGTAGTGGGACCAGGGTTGCCAGATCTCACTGACAGTTTCCTGCCTAAACATGACATAAAACCCACCAAACTTTAAAAAAAACAACAACAAAACAGACCAAATCATATCTTCTAAAACTATGATATGTGTGATAATGAGTGTGTAATAAAGAGCACATCAGCTTCACAACAGCACTTATTAGGCAAAGAAAAAGGGAAAACGCAATCAAGCGGAGTAGATTAAAAATAAAGGAAATCATAAAAAGAAAAGCAGTTTATTGAAATGTTTAACTTTCTATTTTTCTTTGCCATATTCAATTCAATTCAGTTTATTTATATTGCGCCTAATTACGACAAGTCATCTCTAATGATATAATCTAATATATAATAATTTCTCCTGAATATTTTCTAAAAACCAGAAAAAAAGTTGTGAAAAACAGCCAAAATTTTCTCAACCCACCCAGAGCTCTATTTTTTCGTCCATTTCATCTGTCAGAGTCGCTTCGATTTTGTGAACGTCCTCGGTCTTCTGGTGGAAGATTTTTAAACATTTCCAGAACAAGAATGGAAAACGTATGGTGAAGCCTCCCTTTATTATTACGCTCTGCATTTGTGGAACGATCGACCTGAAGAAGTCTGGACATTTTTGAAAAAAACAAAAACAAAAAACATCTTTTTAATCAGTCTTTTACTTGAGCATTTGTACTTTTCCATCTATGATTTCACTGCATTTTAGAGTTTTATTATCATTTATTTATACTTATATTCCTTTTGCTCCATCTCAATTTTCTACTTTTATTTGTCATTTACTTATAATTTTATTCTAAATGTATTACAGTACCATAATTAATTTTATATTTATATTTATTGACATCTTAATCATTTATAATCAATGCAATACTTGTTCTAAATATCCTGCCTTAATTTTTCATTCATTAGATTATTTATTCGTATTTCATTCTATTGCATTTTTACTGTTGTTGTGTGCTGAGAGACAACAAAGTAAGAATTTCATTACACTTTGTGCACCACTGTGTTTCTGTATATAATCATAAACATATTTAATCTTGAATTGTTTGTGTTTTTATGTATTTTAATTGTCATTCATCAGAGTTCCTGCTCTGCTATTGTTTTTTATATTGTTGGTTTGTGACTAGGTGTTTTTTTTTTAAGTGTATTAGTATTAGTATTAGTATTAGTATTAGTATATAAGTGATTGTGTTTATCTGAATGAGTTTAGGTTGGAGGTGTATTGTTGATGCTGCTTTTGTTTTCATTTTTGTGTTGCACGCGTGGTATGAAAAGGTGCAACACAAATAAAGTTTGATTGATTGGTTCGATTGATTGATTAATTAATTACACCGGCTGTCCGGCAGGTGGCGCCACACGTCTCCCATCGTTCCAAACTTTCCGCAGAGAAGAAGATCCGGCTGCAACCTTCCTGCTGCCTCGGTCCGGTTACAAAACCTCCGCGACAGAACCGGCTCTGGTTCTCCACGAACGCCCCGAACCGCGACGTCTTCAGCCCCTCTACGGTCGCGGCGAATGGAGGTTGACAAGTTCTGCAGTCCGGACAGTTCCGACCCGTTCTGGGTGAGTGTCCTTCCACGGGTGTCTTTACGTACTGCTGTTGTTGTTGTTGTGCGTGACGCGGCTCCTTCACCGGCTCCTTCACCGGCTCAAACATGCCGCTCAGTGACGCTCTCCCGCCGGTCACCTGCCGGGCCACGGGCGCTACCAGTTACCCACCAAAAACGCACTTTTTTCAGGGGGACTTCGTCGGCTTCACCGCGGAGCTCTGTTTTCCGTTTCTGGTCCAGCCACATGTGCTGTACGTGAACCGGTGTAAAAACTGGTTTGAGACTGTTGAGATGAGCAGGAAATGTCCTGAATATCTGGAGATTAAACAGTAACAATGTCCAAAAACAGCGAGAAACATGAGTTTACAACAGTCCCACGTAAGACTGTTTATGAGTAACATCACTGAAGTTCGCTTCAGAAACACAGTTTCCGATTGGCGAGAAGATTAAAGGGCTGTTCCATCGCATTTGAGAGCAATAAGGCCGTTTTATAATAGGTCCAAATCAAAAAAACACAACACGTAAATTGCTCAAACTTGGATTAAACTGTGTCTGGAATAGTAAGGAATATAATAAATGCTGTTTCTGATTTGTGAAAATGCAGAATGGATACATTTTCCTCATTTTCTGGACTGTCACCCCACCTAAGACCAGATCCCAATGTAAAACTATAGGACCTACACTGCTCCACCTAAAAAAGAAAAAAAAAGGGGGAGACATAAAGTTCCATATTGACTGGACGCCTGAGAAAACAACTGTTCAGATGTATAGATCAAGGTGATGAAGCCCCAAACATTTAGAGCACCTTGACTGAGATGACCTGACTGACTGTTTTCACAAATCAGAAACTGCATTTAACATATTCCTTACTATCCAAGACATAATTCTATCCAGGTTTGGGCAGTTTATGTCTTGTGGGTTTTATATTGGGACCTGGTCTAAGGTGGTCTGACAGGAGAAAAATGAGGAAAATGGATCTATTTTGCCATTTCACAAGTCCGAAAAAGGTTTCACAAATTTAGAAAAAAGAATTCATTATATTCCTTACCATCCCAGACATACTTTAATCCAGGTTTGAGCAATTTGTGTTGTGATTTTTGATCTGGACCTGTTCTAAAATGGTCTTATTGCTCTAAAATGTGGTGGAATAGCCCTTTAAATTGGAAGCTGTGAATGAGAAGCTAACTTCAGTGTCATTTCTGAATTTGAGAATATTTAATAACACTGTTATTCCTGCTACAGTAAAGTATTGCAGCTTTATTTCATATCCTTATTATAACTAGGACCGATTGATTTGGTAAAAATTTATATCACAATATATTTCTTAATTTTGGGCGAGACGATATTTCAGATATTGATGTGAATAATATCAAACCACCAAAATGTGTTTAAAAGTCATGTCATTATTGAAAAATGTTATATTGCAATATATATATGTTGTTATTGGAATTATTGTCCAGTCCTGTGTGAAACCAAAACAAGCAAAGAAAGTAACAATCAATGTCATAACTATATCACAAAAACATGGATATAAAAAAAACAGGGATGGGCTACAACAATAGTACTTATTTAATCCTTAATTCTTTAAATTATTGAATTATTATGAACAGATAACATGGAGATAATTAAGAATAAATTAGGGAAATTAATCAAAACTGACATTCAGAACCTGTAATGCCCCATGTCACTTATTTAAATAAAACCTTAAACAAATTACCTCAAATAGTTCATCTGAAAACCGGAAAGATTTGTAATCTGGGATTAGAAAAATATCCCAGTTTTAATAGTTGAACATATTTTTGCAACAAGAACTTGGTCAGAGATCTATGAGGCCAAATATAAAAAAAAATCACTCATTAATTATTAATCAATAAATAGTTGATTTGAGATCATATCGTCCAGCTCTGGAAATAAACAAGCGTAAACATATAAACAAATACTCAATAAACCTAAACCTTATTGCAAATAAACCCAGCTGATTTATATATCTAGCTAATTTATATTCCTCCTCACGCAGTTCTTCAGTTTTACGCTGAAACTTTCTCCCTGTTCTTCCTCTATAAATTATAATTCCCTTCTGATTCAGAACATTTTATCTTGATATTCATTTGCGTGTGTTTTAACATTATCTTTGTGGGTTTTCACTCCTCTAAGTCAGTAAATTTTATTATTTCTGTCCTTAAGAAAAGTGAAAGAGTATGATCCTTATATCTGACTGCATTTATGACTTTTATTGGGTTTTTTTTTAGTTGTTTTTGTAAAATGACCACTGATCCAGCTGTTATGAAACTGCAGAAACGTACTTTATCTATATTTATTGAGTTTTCCACTGTGTTATTAAAGAGCAGTAACTCCTTTTCTTGGATGAGGAAAATGTCTCAGTAGAAGCTCCTGAGTTCAAGAATGAACTTGAACTTCAGGGACAAAAAAGATCTCTGCTTGAAGCCCGAAGCCTTTTGGTTTCTCAACAGGGAACCTCGTTAAAAGAACAAATTAACCTGTACATGAATTCTTGCACAACTGCTGTTTGGGCAGCCCTCTCCCCCTAGTGGCCAGAGTGCGTCATTGCAGGTGTACTTACCTGAGCCAGTCTGCTCAGAAACTGGATTCTGCTGCGCTAGAAACTACAGCTGAAGTCAAAGTGAGCGACCCCCAAGGCCCCCCCGAAAAAACTGACCAATGACTGGATTATTTTTTAAACTTTAGATAGTAAAACATCCCTTAACGTTAAGGTCCCTGTTTGGTTCACTCTTTCAGCTTGTCTCTATACAAAGTGTGGTCAGAATTGAGGTTGTTGTTGTCATTAGTTCCTAAGTGATTGTCAGCATTTGACACTTTCTTAAAGGAGCAGTAAAAGATCTTCTGCAATACTTGGTTCCACTAAAGATGGTGGAGGTTAAATTTGCTTTTACAACACTCAGTTTGGTGTCTTCCTCAGTCTTGCTCCCATTTTCTTTCATAATTACTTCCTTGAACATTTTAGTTGCTCCTGCTGTGACGTCTGCAGCTCTGTGATCTAGTTTCACTCTTGCTGATGTGTTGTCAGCGACTTTGCCCAGTTTTTACTGACAGGAGGTAGATGAACGCTGCACATGGATCCTTCTCCCACACCACAGCGATGTGATTCGCAGAATTAGTTTGGCACAAGTTTTTATCCCGGATACGCTTCCTGAAGTAGGTGGAAAAACTGCAACTTGAGTGGATGCTTCTTGAAGGCTGCTGTGAGGGCTGTTCATCACGGTGGCCTTCGATGTCATCCTCCAAGAAGACGTCCACAACAGCTCATCAAAGCCAAACATCTGAAACTTGAGTTGTGTGGGAACATGGACGTTAATTCTATATGGGAAAGAATATGCAATGTTTTATGTGTTGTAATTTTATTTTTTGCTTGTAATATCGTTCTTTAATACACTTTTATACTGGAAGGGGGATTACCAATGGAAATGAGCCTTTTGGCTAAAGTTCGGTGCATTTACCTCTGTAAAATGTCCATTAATGTACACTGTCCCTCTTGAACAAATAAAGGATAAGAAGAAGAAAGGGAGAGGGGAAAAAAACACCGTTTCCACAGCCAAACATGGCGGTGAGATAATAATGCTGTGGGGCTTTGCTGCTTCATGCAGAGGGAACCCCGACTGGGTTTCTGAGGTTGTGAAAAAGGATCTTCTAGGGAAGCTGCTGCCAGTCCAGCTTTAGGTCAAGACTTCCAATGAAACCGTGACCCAAAACTTGCATCTAAATGAATCTAAACCAGTTCTGAAGGACACAGAAATCACATTTCTGGACTGGAGCTCTCAGAGCTCAGATCTCAGTCTTATTGAGAACCTGTGGAGGTTAATGACCACGTCCAGAAACCACCAAGGTCGGTTGATCCATGTAGATGTGCCAACTTAGTTAGAGCTTTTTTAAGTGAGTCAGACACTTTGGTAAAATATTCAAATTTAGCTTAATGGATATTTGCCCTTGTTGTTCTGGAGCAAAACGTAGTATAAACACAGGTGGTGATGACCTTTTCTGTATCTAAATCTTTTTTTAAATATATTTACCTAAACTGTAAAGGATGTACAGATTTCGGGGCCATTGAGTTTTGGTTTTTGGTTGTTTTTTTTGGGGCCACTTGTGCAGGCTGATAAAATAATGTGTCCATAGCTTTATCCTCTCGATCCTTTTCTCCTTCTCCCATCAGGACTGGAACCGTACGTGGCATACTCCTAATCCAGACCTCACCCCCTGTTTCCAAAACACCGTGCTGGTGTGGGTGCCATGCCTCTACCTCTGGATCTGTGCCCCCGTCTACCTCATCTACCTCCGGCGCCACGACCGCGGCTACATATGCATGAGTCACCTCAACAAAGCAAAGACTGTGAGTGACGGCACCCTGACTCAGTTTAATTCCTCCTTTTTGTCTCTAGAATAACCTCACATACACCGATGAGCCAAGACGTTCCAGTGTTTAAATCTGCTGGAGAGTTGCATGCTGGGATATGATGCTTTGAATGTGGACCGTGGTTTGAGGAGGGATTCGTGTTTCCCTGTAAAAACTAAAGAACAAGAGATGTTCTAACTTCATAAATTCTTAATTTGCAACAAAAAATCAAATTTCAAAGATCTAGAATTTGGGAGAAAATAACAGTTTAAAAACTTGGAACTTTGCAAAAAAAAATCAGACTTATAAAGCTTACACGTTGGTGTTTTCATTTTTTTTTATTCTGACTTTATTAAATTGAAAATTTGCAAAGAACTATATTTTTGCATAAAGAACCCAAATAGTCTAACTGAACAGATATTTGATTCTAGAATTTTGCAAATTTTTGAGGTAAAAAAAATGCAGACATTCTAACTTCATAAATCCTGAACGTATAAATTTATATGGAAATAGCTGATGTCAGATGCAGGAGTCTCAGTGGAGCTGCAGATGTTTCTGGCTGCTAAAAGATGTGCAACAAAATATTCAGGGTTCATCATTTTTGTCATTTGTTTCATGCAAATTAAAAATCAGAAGTAAAGTTCTGTCAGTTTGCTGTTATTTCAGAGATAGTTTTGAGTTTCTTTTTGTATTTTAGGGGCAGATGTTGTAAAGTTTCTGAAACATGTATGTGGCTAGAAAGGTAGACGAGGAAGTTCTCTAAGTTTCTACAGAAGCTCTTTCACCATTAAATAAACGGAAAGCATCAGCGGCACATTTTGGAAAGCAGAGACGAGCAGCTAGTTGATGATCTGAAGCGTTTCCTCTTCTCTCACAGGCTGTCGGCTTCCTGCTGTGGATCATCTGCTGGTTGGATGTGTTTTATACTTTCTGGGAGAGGAGTCATGACAGCAGAGTGACGGCTCCCGTCCACCTCGTCAGTCCGACCTTACTGGGCCTCACCATGGTGAGACGGCGCTCTTCTGTGTCTCTCTGGCTTCGTTGTACCACGACGCAGCAAATAGAAACATTTAGGAAAACCTGGATTTTAGCAGGTGTTTTTTAAACTGGGCGTAAAAGCCGCTAGATTTGTTTTTTTTTTGGGGGGGGGGATATCTTTGTCAGGGCATTTTAAAAGCATGATTGAAGGAAAAATAGCATGATGACGACTGTTTTCTTTAATCGCTGTCTGTGCTCCAGCTGCTGGCTACGATGGTAATCCAGTACGAGCGGATGAAAGGCGTGCAGTCGTCCGGAGTCATGCTGGTCCACTGGCTGCTGGCGCTGCTGTGTGCCACCGTCACCTTCAGGTCCAAGATCCTCCAGGCCCTGGACAAGGTCAGACAAGTCTGGAACGTCCCTTTTCTTTTCTTTTTTTTCTTTTGGTCAAGTCTACAGCACATTTAGTGTTTAGAGATAAAAGGCAGAAATAAAGAAAAAAAAACACATCTTATTGTAATGATGGTCCAAAAGCAGAATCTGTGCAAGGCACAGGTGGACAGAAGATCCACTTTGTCCACAAATAAAGAGTCCAAAAGGTTACTGGTGTGTTCAGGAAGGAGCTCCTGCAGCGGTCTATGATGCTGTTACTGAGTCAGTGTTATGTTCAGGGTTGTCCTTAATGTTTTTCGCTTTTTTAAACATCCTCCTTTGCACAATCAGCTCCTGAACAGACCTCAGAAAATAATATAATATAACATAATAAACTCAGTGTCAAAACCTTGTCCAGAGGCGGTGTTGATGTCTCTGGAGTGGACCATCACATTCTGGGTCACCTGCAGTCCTGGCTGCTCATTTATAAATGTTGCTGTTGACTAAAATAGGGCCTGAAAGTTGTCACTTCCAACGTAAAGACTGTGATCTGTGATGGGTGACTGGTTTGATGTCCTTTGGTCTTCTTGAGACCTGAACCTCCTATTCTTTTTTTTTTTCCTTCTTCCTTCTTCTTCGTCTTCTTGTAGCCAGAAACGGTGTCTGTGTGGAGGTACACCACCTTCTACATCTACTACGCTCTGCTGCTGGTCGCTCTGTTCCTGTCCTGCCTCGCTGACCAGCCGCCGCTCTTTTCTCAGGCCGTCAAGGACTCGGTGAGACTCCTTCAAGGCAACATGTTTGCATGCTCGTTATCATCTGCTGTGAAACTGAAGCTGAACCAGAAGACCTGTGAAAACTTCAGCCACAAGGCTTGTGACTATACTGAGACATGTGCAGAAAATGATGATGACTCTTGGCTGTGCTCATAAGCTCTAAATACGTCTTTATCTCTGTAATAAGAGATGCAGCTCCAATCATCTCCTGTATCTTTCTGACTTAATTTGCTTTATCGAACGCACACGGCTTTTGTTTGTCCTTTATCTGCAGTAAATTAACCTTCTCGTTGTGTGCAGAATCCCTGCCCTGAACCCGGAGCTTCTTTCCTCTCCAAAATCACCTTCTGGTGGATCACCAGGTGAGCTCTTCTTCACTTTCCCCACAGGTGTGAGTGGGCTGTTTACACTCCGACTCTTATTTAGACTAGAACAAATGCACAGAAATGGTCATGCGTTGCTGTTGATGCTCTGAGAGCGAGGACCGGTACCCTTCAGCTGGATGAGGTTGTGCATTGACGTCAGAGGACCGCTGGACTTTGGTCCCCATCATCACCTCAGGAAGGGATATTTAAATGGCCAGTACAAACACAAGTGATCTTGACAACCAGCAAAGTCTGTTTTCATTGTACATCTGAGGGTGTGAGTTGTTCACAATCCTCATGTTCATGTTTGTCACGCTGCATCTGCAGCCACGGTGGGAAAGTTAAAAGTCATCTGATCATAATATATTAACCTCAGATGAACGACAATTACTTTTTTTTCATATTGCTTATTTACAAAAAGAAGAGGCTTGAAAGGAAGTAATAAATCACATGAACAACACTAAGTACCCCCATGATTCAGCAGCTTGTAGATCCACTTTCAGCAGTAAAATCTTGCAGTAGTGGTTCCCTCCATGACTTTACCAGCTTCCCACGTGGGGAACCTGCTCAGTCCTCAACCAGATCTCTGCAGAGGAAGACCCCACACACATCGATGCGATATGTATATTTCATTTATTCTTTTTAACTTACGCAGCTGTTTACCTGTTTACCTCATGCACACAGATTCGTACTTGTGTTGCAAGAACAGCGATATACGAGTACTGACGTCCAGGAGGAAAGTCTTCCTTTGAAAACAGCTTAGCTGAACACAATTTAATCAAAAAGTTTGCAGTCTTGTAAATTTTTTTTTTTTTTTGAAACAACAAAAAAATTATGATTTTTGGACAAAAAGTTGCATTTACAAAAGAAAATAAATAAATAAATGCAATTTTACATCAAAGTTACATGTGTAAGTTGTGATCTGACATGAAAAAGTTTGACACATCTGGTAAAAAATGTTCTAATTTAGATAAAGGGTACTAAACGGTATAATTTAACAGATATCTTAATCTGACATGTATAGTGGAGTCTTTTAGACTGTGAATCATTCAGGGGGATTTCTCACGGAGAAACTCTGTTTTGTGGATATTGTATTAAATGTATTTTTTTCCTGTTGAAACAGATGTTCAGAGGCCAGATGAGGTGCCTGCACAGATATCTGATCTGTGTTTTTATTGGTGAAAAGGTTACAGAAGAACTCACCTGCACTCTCAGACTTCCGCTGTGCAGTCTTATTTCTCTGCCCTAATTCCCTGGATTAGTCCTCTCTGTTTATGTTCTCAGTTGAGGAGAGTTAAAGCCAAAAAAACTAAACTGAGTTTAGTCTTAATTTTGCTGAGGGGAAAGAAAAATATCCATTCTGTTAAGAGACATATTAGACAAAAAAAATAAAACAGCCCCAGACTTGTTAGTAATCTTAAAAGTAAAGAAAAAGTGTGAATCATTGGAAAGATTAAAACAAAATCAACTGATAATCTGTTGTGTTGTTTGTAGCCTGTAAAAACTAAGATGATGACATCACGTCCAGCATGAGCAGGTGACACCAGTGGTTCAACATCTGGGCTGCAGGGACGCTCCATCACAGTAATGTCCAATAACGAGCACTGCAGTCCCTCCTTCGCTCAGTTTCTGTCTGGAGAAAGACGCGTCGGGGTCCAGAATATTCTTCATTGTCCTCGTCCTCATCAGTGATCCATTTTCTTTACCGATAATCTCGGGTTCCCTGTGATATGAGGGGGGGGGGCTTAAACACAGAATTAGGTCAGTTTAAAAACTTTTTTATTTCTTTATTTTTGGAGGAGTGGAGCGTTTCAAGTTCTGTTGTGTTGCTTTAAAGTTGGATCAGTCATGTCTTATTATTATTATTTATTTTTATCTTTTTATTAGCACCTAATGAAAAACAAATAGGGGAGGTGCTAGAACGGCAACAAAGACACTTTTTAAAATAATTAGTTTAAACCTTAAGGCCCCAAAAGCCTTGACTAAAAATGGCGACAAAAAACAAATTATAACTTTGCGTTTCTGTTCATTTTTCTATCCTGTATCAGATTAAATAATTTCTAATATTCTCTTAATAACCTCTTTAATATCGCATCCTAAAGCTTTTGGGCAGATTAATCACATTCATAATTTTGTACATTTACGAGAGATCATCTTCTAATCGAGACGCTTGTTCAGGTTAAATTGGCTCCTTGTACTGCAGTTTAATTAAAGGTTTTTCTGAATTCTCCTTTCACTCTCGAATGAAATCGCTCAACTAGCTTCTGTCTTAAATATCCTGAATTAGTCATCTCTAGATAAATCATTTATCGCACATATGTCTCTCTTTTTCCAACTATCTGAGCTGGATCATCTTTTCTCTGCTTGGACATAAAGATTGTCCTAAATGGAAGAATATGTTAAACTACAGTGGCATTTATCTAATATTTTATGTCTTTTATTCATCTCTCCTGTGATGTTTCAGTTTGCACCTTTTAATCTCTCTGTCATTGTTCTCCTCTCGCCTCCGACCAGGATGATGGTGACTGGATACAAGCGCCCCCTGGAGGAGAAGGACCTGTGGTCTCTGAACCCGGACGACCGCTCCCACCGAGTGGTGCCACAGCTGGTTCGCCGCTGGAGCGCAGAGTGTCAGAAAGTCAAAAGGTGAGTATATATATCTATATATATATATGTATATGTTAGTTAAATTAATTTGAGGCTTTGTAATTAATTAATCTTGATTAATCGCATAATATTTTGCATTTGCTCCAAAAATCCTAACCCAAAGCCCGTCATTTGATCGACACCTCTTGCTTATACTCGGACCGGGACTGCTAGCGCTAAACCTAACCCTACACCCGGGGGGGCCAGTTGTCAACTTGGGGGTGGTGAGGGTTCTCCGACTTTCTGACTCAGAATTCCGACTTCACGGGGCGTTCCAGTTGAAATTTCCCACTCGGAACTCTGAATTCCCGACTTCCCAGTACAAATGGAATGCAGCACAACAGTTCCAGCGGTTTCTGTGCTCAATGCAGCAATGCTTTGCATTTAGATGGTACCGTAGATGGTACCACTTCTGACCACAGGGTGGCAGCAGATCGCAAGGAAGTTCCTGTGTCAGCCTCAGGTTACGACACCTCTACTGCACCTCTAGTGGGACAAAGTGGTATTGCAACACATACTGGACCAGTCATTGGCACAGCAGAGCTGTACGCCCTCATGTGGCCAGAAGTGGTATTGATCCATAGGGTTGCTTTGATCTAAATGAAATGTTTTGTAGGATGTCTGAACCAACCTGCATTCTTTTTAAAATTTCTGAAAATATAATTCTGGACTACGTGTACACCTTTTGTTAAATATCACAAATCTTTCAGACTCCATTTTAAAGAAATGATTTTCTTTGAAATATTTCATCAGACCCTTCTGTTCCCTTTGATTTTCTCTTCCCAGCACAGAGCAGAAAACGATGTACTCCCCGAAACGAGCCCATCACAGTGAAGCCAAAGAGGGCCGACCCGTCGACGAGTCGGAAATACTGATTGTAAAATCCCCAAAGAAGACAAAAGAGCCCTCACTGTTGTGGGCGCTGTGCGTGACCTTTGGACCCTACTTCCTAGCCTCCTGCCTCTACAAGATGATCCAGGACATCCTCATGTTTGTTGGGCCTGAGATCCTCCGGTAAATGTTGTTTTTTATCAAAAATGAACCCCTGGATAAGATAAGATGAGCTTTTAGTATAATCGACTGACTGACTGCTCGTTTGCAGACATTTCGCCACAATATGAGGGAATAAATGTAATTAAGAGCCTGTCAGAAAATACACCATGATGCATTCAATCACAGACAATCATAGAAAGTGCACAAACATTAAAGGTGAAGCTTGTTTTGTGGATGGTCCACTTTCCTGAGCTGTACAGTACAAATATATTCAACACTCACTGGCATGGAGAGGAAAGCATTGAGGTGGAAAGACATTTCCAATAACTTGGACTGAAACGGTGAATTTAAAAGACAGTAGAAACATTTTTTGCCCTTTCTGTTATATCTGAAAAACCTTTTACATGACCATATTATCATAACATTCGGCTGCTCCACCTTCTGCTCATTAAAAGGTACAAACCTCTTGTCCACGTATGTTTGTCAGGTGTTATTTTGACATCTTTGCTTCATTCCGTGCAGGCTGCTCATCCGCTTTGTCAACGACTCCAGCGCCCCCTCCTGGCAGGGCTTCTTCTACACCTCTCTACTCTTCATATGTACCTGCGTGCAGTCGCTGATCCTCCAGAGGTACTTCCACGTCTGCTTCGTCTCGGGCATGCGTCTCCGCACCGCCGTCATCGGAGCCGTCTACAGGAAGGTACGGACAACAGCCAAATGCAGAGTTATGACACAGTTATAGAAATAAAGTAGCAATATAAAAGCTCAAAGTAACTAGCCTTCTCCTATCTGAGCTTTCACTCTAGATTTAATCAAAATGATGAGTATTCATACTAATTTGAAGTTCTTCATTATTCTGTAGCCTCTAACAGTTTGTACATGTGTGAATCTGGATCTGCTCTCTCAGGCGTTGGTCATAAGCAGTGCAGCACGCCGCACCTCGACGGTGGGAGAGATCGTCAACTTGATGTCCGTGGACGCGCAGCGTTTCATGGACCTCATCGCCTACATCAACATGATCTGGTCTGCTCCTCTGCAGGTGGTGCTGGCCCTCTACTTCCTGTGGCAGGTAGCGTTACTGGGAATTTGTAAAACGTAATCTTTAGTCATTCACGTACATTTCTGCTTTTCGGGTTGCAAAGAAGGGGAAGGTCACGTGATCAACACCCAGCCCTGTTGAACGCTGAATGTTGCTTGGCCAAGACACTGAACCTCTGATCAGCCACTGAGAGGTCACGAGCCAGTGTTCTCATAGTCCCAGTTTCAGGCCTCATAACTGTGGAGGGTTGTTGGAGGACGTCAGATTCCAGATCAATATCCAGAGCAGAGCGGTCCACTATAAAGACGCCTAAAAGGGAGAATCCAGAAGAATTTATATTACAGGCTTATGAAAATTTGGCGTATTTGAACACATAGAAGCATTAATATCGAATCAATTCAAATTTATTTAGAAAGCGCTTTTCATACAAAAGTAACACAAATGCTTTACAAAATAAAAAACAATAATTAAAACAAAAAAAAAAATTCTGAAATTTCAAAAAAGCATCTACAACCAGTCATCCTCTCGGCTTCTGTCACACGTGCACTCACGGCTATTTTAATATCAATTGCATTCAGCATGTTTATTCATATGTCTCTGCAACTATGGAACATAATAATATCATCAGTGGATAACAACATCATAACTGTGAAAATGGCTCCTCTGCGTGTTTACAATATGGTGATTTTCTTGTGCTGAGCAGAACCTGGGTCCATCTGTGCTTGCTGGAGTGGCTGTAATGGTTCTGATGGTTCCGATCAATGCCGTCATAGCCATGAAAACCAAAACCTACCAGGTGCGTTTTCTTCCCTTATGTCAGTTACAAATGACCCCACCCCCACCACCCCATTCTATCAGGTTGGGTCAGGTTGCATTAATGTTTGGCTCGTTTCTTGTGTGGAGCAGGTGGCTCAGATGAAGAGTAAGGACAGCCGCATTAAGCTGATGAATGAAATGCTGAATGGCATCAAAGTGCTGAAGCTGTACGCCTGGGAGCTGGCCTTCAAGAACAAGGTGTCTGAAATCCGTGAGAGTGAGCTGCGGGTTCTGAAGAAGGCTGCCTACCTGGGTGCCATGTCCACCTTCACCTGGGTCTGCGCCCCCTTTCTGGTGAGTCTAGCACAGAGGGACAGGCAACATTACAATTCACTTGCACCCACAGTTGCATCTTCTGCAGGATTAAATTTCCTTATATGTCCAATTTAAGAAAAGGTTCGTACTAAGTTTTGGCACTAAATATTAATATAAATGCAGACGGCGGTTAAAAGAATTACACTTCAGTGCAGCAGATTTTGTGGCTCTAGTGACCCTTATTATCAGTGACTAGACAGGAAATGGGGCAGAGTGAAGGAGGGAATGTACACAGCAAAGAGCCACAGGCCAGGTTTGAACCTTGGTGTCTTTCTGTGGTCAAAGATAAAATTATGCATTGAAACATGAAAACCATCTCTCTTACAAAGCTGTGGAAACCAGTCAAGAGCCTGACCTGTCAAACCGATTTATAAAGACTTCAGCTTCTGCAATTTTCTTTCTCCGTTTTGTGGAGCACCTAGTGTTGCTGTTGTGCTTAAAACCTGCACAGAACTGATTTACAAGCACATGCTAATTTGTCGGGGGCAGTAAATCTGGGCTGAGCTGAAGCAGAAGACCAGCGTAGTTTCTGCACTCCTGAAAATGACGTCTCTCTCCTGTACAGGTGGCCCTGTCCACGTTCTCCGTTTACGTCTTGATTGACGAGCGGAATGTGCTGGATGCCCAGAAGGCCTTCGTGTCACTGGCGCTCTTCAACATCCTGCGGTTCCCTCTCAACATGCTGCCGATGGTCATCAGCAGTATGGTGCAGGTCGGTACGCCGTCACTATTCCTCTGCTGACCACGTCTGATAATCATTATGTCTTTAGAGTTTATTTATCTGCATTAAAGAGTCTGACTTCTACAAATAGTGAATTCTTCAGCAGTGGAGTTTAGCTTACTCATAAATGATGTTAATTGTCCTGCAGGAACCTTCTGAGTGGATCAAAGATCTTTTGAGCTGTGGAGGAAAACAAAGACTTATTTTGAAGTTAGGTAGAGAATGATCGTGATGTTAGATTACAACAGAAACAAAAAATAGTCTGTTGTCCCATTAACCTGTTTTCTTTTCCTGAATAAGCTGGCTTCTTGTGTAAGTCAGTATTTTCTGCAAAGATTAGTCTGCAGGCAGTTAGAAGAGTTAGGATCTGGGTTAGAAGAGCTGCAGTCTGCTCTGGAACGTGGAAACTTATGTAAATCATTTTGTAGAGTAGTTACAGCTGGAAGTGCTTTAAAGTTCAACGTGTATTTAGGATTTGGAGTTTAATGGAAGTGCGGTCATTTCACAGCTCCAAAGCTGTTTTTCTAATTTATTGGAGTTTTGCATCAACCATGTGCTGCCCTTCGTTGGTTGTATTCTACTTGTCAGAAACACAGGAAGCTCAAGAATGACATCACATTCATGTGGTTGTCAGGCCACTGTAACACTAAATTAGTTAGAACCATGTTTGAGGCACAAACAACTTGTACATTGATCGTATGCACGTTTTTACGGTTCATACAAAAACTGATTTCCAAGAAAGTAAAAAAAAAAGTTTGTTTCAAGACAAATGGTCTTATTTTAAAAGTATACATCTCATTTTAAGAATTCTTGCCAAGCATTTTTTTCTTACCCTATTGGCAGATTTTGTTTTTGCTAAATATAAAACATTTTGGCTAGATTTAAGAACACTGTAATCCTACATTCCTAAATCTAGTCAAAATGTCTTATATTAAGGAAAACCAAAAAAAATCTGCCAATGGGGTAAGAAAAAATGCTTCGCTAGAATTCTTCAGGTGAGATGTATGGTTTTAATATAAGACCATTTTTCTTGACACATGTATTTTTTTTTTTTAACTTTCTTAGAAATCAGCTTTTGCAGTGCAGACAATTTAACATTCACTCTGAGCTTCCACAGCCACGTGACTACAGTCAACTACACCGATCGTGTTTGTGAAACTGTACATTGCTGTGAATTATATATTCTTAATCACATCAAACACATACTTGTCAGTTAATTCCAGCTGGAAAGAGCCGGTTGACAGAAACCTGAGAGCAGTCAACAACTGTGCATCCCTCATGATGGGGCGGTTCTGGCAGATCGATCTGTTTAACACTGGACCCAGTTCAGCACATAGATCCAAGAGCACTGATCTATTAGCCATTCATCATCAGGGGCCAAGAAATCTTGATAGTCCCTAAAACTCCATGTGTGCCAGCATGTATATGTAACATTAGACACGCGCA
This sequence comes from Arrhamphus sclerolepis, assembly GCA_037176975.1. Lineage (NCBI taxonomy): Eukaryota > Metazoa > Chordata > Actinopteri > Beloniformes > Hemiramphidae > Arrhamphus > Arrhamphus sclerolepis. Next base: position 38,514 of record JBAMYA010116566.1, read on the forward strand.
TCACCACACTGTTTATGTTTATTTAGTGATAAGATTGATTGCCGCAATTTGACTATCAGATGCTCACAGTGGTGCATGAAAAGTGGAACTTCTATCCACTTTTGATGCAAACAACACATTGGGTTGTTTTTCAACACGTGCCTACTTTATGGTGAACCATCAGCCTTCGTCAGTCAGTCTTCCTCCCCTCCTGATCTTCCTCCTCCGTTTCTACCTTCAGGCCAGTGTTTCCCTGAAGAGGCTCAGAGTGTTTCTGTCTCATGAGGAGCTGCAGGTGGACAGTGTGGAGCATAAACCAGTGGCAGGCTGTGAGTCCTCCTCATTTATGTTAATGGAGTGATTAGACTAGAACTAGAATCAAATGTTGTTGTTTTTGTTTTTTTTGTCCAGCCCCAAACAGCATCTCCATGGTGGATGGTGTCTTCAGTTGGTCCAAGTCTGAATCTCCAACACTGAAGAGGTATTGTCCTCATAAGCTTCATTTCATGCAATGTTATACACCCATTTCTGAGTTTCAGATCTGCAACCAATTCCAAAATATAGATGTCAATTTAGTGCAAATAGGGAGATGAACGAAAATGTCAACAGGTGATTGTAATGATGACTTGGTACAAAAGAGTCATGGACAGAGGATCTCCACTTGTCAACAAATGTGTGAATAAAAATTATCGAAATCTTTAAGAACAATGTTCCTCAAAGGAAAAAAAATGAAGGGATTTGCTGATTTCTCCTTGTACAGTAACTTATGTTAATGTGGTCTGGAGGAGCAAACATCTCTGGGCTCAGAAGTATCTATCTATCTCCTATTATGCTCTGTGGTCAGATAAATCCATATTCCAGATCTTTTTCTCATCAACCAGTCCAGAGACCAGGTTCTGTATCAGCGTCCTCAAAGATCATTTCCACTATTCTGATAGCAGCATTGATGCAGTTTAGATCAAAAAGTCTTTTCCAGGGACATCCTGTCATTTTTCACGGAGATGATGTCAAATCACATTCTGGACGTTTTACTCAGACATCGCTGAGGAAGAGGAGGCTTCTGGACCAGCCTGAATGCACTCCTGACCTCTACCCAACAGGGAATGTTGGAGACGTTTTAGACTAAACATGTGACATGGACAACCCTGCATTGTTGTACACTGTAAGACGTGAAGAAATGACACTCTTAATCTGGGTGTATCCACTGACAAAACACCTTTTAAATGACTTCATAACTGTTTTTGGAATTATTTGCAGGCATGAAATAGAAAAATGGATGTATATTAATAAATGAAATGATGTTGATTTCAAGATAAAAAAACATATCTTCATTCATGCTGAAAGCTAAGATATGAAAAGCAAAGTAAATGTAAAAATTATTGTGTATTTTTCCATAATTGCTTTTCATTTATGGTAGTTTCAGTTCCCGAAGCACTCAACCTTTTGTGTGTGTCTGTATGTGTGAAGGCTGAATGTGTGCATCCCAGAAGGCTCTCTGGTGGCCGTGGTGGGACACGTTGGTTCAGGAAAGTCCTCGCTGCTGTCGGCCCTTCTTGGAGAGATGGACAAACTAGAAGGAAGTGTAGCTGTCAAGGTGGGGCTCTCACTGCTTCACACAAACCCCAGTAAGACCGTGAGATTCCCAAAAATCTTAAAGGCAGCACACATACTGGGGTTCTTTTGGAATTTTCCTTCCACAACACTGGTAGAATGCTGACTTCAGCATTAGTTTAAATATTTGATCTTGTACTGAAGCTGTGAGATTTACAGTACGCTGTTTCTTGGGTGTGTGTCTTGTTCTGCAGGGCTCTGTGGCCTATGTTCCCCAGCAGGCCTGGATCCAGAACTCCACGCTGAAAAACAACATCATGTTTGGTCAGCAGAGGAAGGAGGCCTGGTATCAGCATGTGGTGGAGGCATGTGCCCTCCAGCCTGACCTGGAGATCCTCCCTGCTGGAGATGAGACCGAGATCGGAGAGAAGGTATCATCAGCATGTCTCAGAGTTTTTCTCAGTGGAGGTGAAGGGTTAATAAGGATTTGTAGACGCTCTCTACACTGACGTACACTGGTGAAACACTGGTTCATGTATCATCTTCAGAAAAATTGCTGCCTTTGGCTGAGAAAACCTTAGTTCATGACACGCAAAAACTCATTGTGGATGTCAGATGAGTCTTTGTTTTTTCTTTGTCATCTCTTCTTTCAAATTTGTGTCAAGATGTCTTTTATACTCACTCATCACTGTATCAGCTCCACCTTCATAGAACCAGGTCGGACCTCCTTTATCCTTCAGAACTGCCTTCATTCTTGTGTCATAGGCTCAGCAGGGTGTTGGAAACATTCCTCGGGGTTTCTGGTCCATATTGACATGATGGCACCCCAAAGCTTTTTTTACTGGACTGAAATCCAGTGGGAATGGCGACCTGTCCAGGGTGTACCCCTGCCTTTCGCCCAATGTGTGCTGGGATAGGCTCCAGCAGACCCCCGTGACCCTGAACTGGAAATAGCGGGTATAGAAAATGGATGGATGGATGAAATCCAGTGACCTCATTGTCATGTTCAAGAAACCAGTTTGAGATGATTTCAGCTATGTGACATGGTGCTTTATTCTGCTGGAAGTAGCCATCAGAAGATGGTACACTGGTCATAAAGAGGTGGGCATGGTCAGCAACAATACTCAGATGGGTCCTGCTGTTTAAACCAGGTCCCCACACACACACACACACACACCATTCGACCTCCAGCAGCAGCCTGAGTGTTGATAAAAGTCAGGATGGATCCATGCTTTCATGCTTTCACAACTGGACATTTTCTCTTTTTGGGCCCGTTCTCTGTAAACTCTAGAGGTGGTTGTGATGAAAATCCCAGTAGATCTGCAGTTCCTGAAACACCTACACCAACAACCAGACCGCGTTGAAAGTCACTTAAATCCACTTTCTTCTCCATTGTGATGTTGCTTTGAACTTCAGCAAGTCATCTTGACCACTAAACGTGATTGGCTGATTAGATCGACTGCTGGTTAACAGCTGGAGCTGATGCAGTTGCAGGTGTCTATAGTTACTGCTGTGTGAAAGACTGTCCCCTCTCTGCTGTCTGCACAGGGAGTGAATCTGTCCGGAGGTCAAAAGCAGAGAGTGAGCTTGGCCAGAGCGGTCTACTGCGACCGTGCCATCTACCTGCTGGACGATCCACTGTCCGCCGTGGACGCTCACGTAGGAAAACACATCTTTGACCACGTCATCGGCCCTCAGGGACTTCTGAAGGACAAGGTACGCGTCATCTCCAGCTCAACCAACAAGAAAAGACCTCACAATATTCTTTTGACCAGTTGAATGTGCAAAGCGGTAACACTGTTGTAACAGATAACTTAAGTACTGAGGAGGAATAATTTAAGGATTTATTCCTATGTGGATGTGCACAGACCCGTGTGCTGGTGACCCACGGGCTGAGCTACCTGCCTCAGGCCGACCTGGTCCTGGTCATGGTTGAAGGAGAGATCACGGAGGTGGGCTCCTACCAGCAGCTCATGGCCAAACAGGGAGCCTTTGCCGAGTTCCTGCGAACGTACGCTTCGGTGGAGCAAACCGACAGCAGTGGTGAGAATTACCTTTAATCCTTGTAAATCCTGGCTGTCAGACAGAAACTGAGACAAACTTTTACAGACCGCTTTCTGCAATGATGATCCTATTAAACAGGACATAGAAGTTTAAAATTAATTACCTTTCCTGTGCTCAGGAGCGTCTATAGAGGTGTATTTTTGTCAATTTTGTCAGCACATGGCAGAATGTGTAGTCTTTATTAGTAATTATCATGCGTTTGTCTGTCTCTGTCTGCTTTTAGAGTCTGCACCAAAGAGTGGAACCAAAGCGGTCGAGAACGGCAGTGTTCCTGCTTTAGTGGGGTGAGTGATGTGGACCCAGCAAAGCTGCTGAGAAGGAGTAATACATCCTACGCCACTGCAGCTGTTTTTGGAGTTAATGCTAATCCGGTTGTTGCCCTGCATTTACATCACGTGCTTCTTTTCTCTGATTGGTGGTGTGTCCATCCAACAGCATCCAGAAGGAGCTCCTTCTTGCATCTGTTGGTACTAACCCTAAGAAATCAAAGTTGAAGAACGCTAATTTCCTTGTTTTTTATGCTTACTTTATATCTGCTCTGTCAACAAAAGAGCCACTAACAGTACTCTTCTAATAAGTGGGGACATGCAGCACGTCTTGTAATACCTCTTCTTTACACTAGAGGTGCACGTTGTTGTGTCTTTAAACATACGACCTTTCTTGTGATATGCTGTTGGCAGAAGTGGTTGGAAGCATACTTGTTGGCATTTATGTATAATTTTTTTGGACAGTGTACTTCTTTTATAAAATACCAAAGACCAGTTTAGACGTTTCCTAGTATACTTTACATCAGGCAGAAGGAAGTCCATCCTCTAGAGAGCAGAGACCGCCTCTGTCAGCCAATCAGGACTGGTTTAGTGTGTGTCCCATGACAGGATACTGAAACAAATGTTGACTGTATCAAATGCTTCATCTCCAAATTTGCACAGACTGTTTTGTCATGTAGTGACGTTTCCAACTGTGTATGTTTCTTTGTAAGCAGGAGTCCAGCTGTCAGCAGTGCATCTAAAACGCCCCCACCTGTCGATGACAGCAAGGAGCTGAGCAAGAAGTCAAAGGGCCCTGAAGTGGGGAAGCTGACTGAAGCTGACAAGGCCAGCACAGGACAGGTATGTTGGTGATTGAGCCTAGAATTTATGTAAATTACACGTAAGTAGAATTTGCTGGAGTATATCCCAGGGCTTACATGTTCAGCTACATCCATTCACATATTTCTGTGGTCCACGAGATTACCCTTCCTATGAGATCATCTTTCCTCGCACCTTCTCCAGGTCAAGCTGGCTGTTTTCTGCACGTATCTGAAGGCCATTGGAGTGCTTCTGTCCTGCATCAACCTGCTGCTGTTCTTCACCCATCATCTGCTCTCCCTGTACTCCAACTACTGGCTGAGCCTGTGGACCGACGACCCCGTGGTTAACGGCACTCAGCCTAACAGGCAGCTGAGGTTGGGGGTGTACGGTGGACTTGGCCTGTCGCAAGGTAACGAGGAATGAGTGGGACAAGAAGAAGGTTTTGACTTTATTCACACCTATACTGCAGATATACAGTCATGTACAAATGTTAGTACCCCTACTTTTAATGCTGAACTGTATAATGCATTAGTATGTGATTAAATAAATCTCACGGTTGTGAGTTTTAGCGTCAGGAAAATACAACCTGAGGTGAGCAACAACATGAAACCTTTTTCACCAGCAGCATGGACGTAACAAAAATGATACAAGTATTCACCAGCAGGTGTGCAGACCTCTATAAAGGCAAACATTTTTGTAGTTTTCTGGTCCGAAGCATTCAGGTGTTTGTTAACACAATGCCAACAGGGAAAGACGTCAGCAATAATCTTACAGAAGCAATTGTTGCTGCGCATCAATCTGGAAAAGGTTATGAAGGCATTTCCAAAGTCTTTGGAGTTAAAGTGTTCAACAGCGTGAAAAGTTAATTCATAGTTGGAAAACATTGAGGTGTCAATCTTCCCAGGAGTGTGCATGCTATAAAAAAAATTACCCCAACAAGCGCCAATAACCCAGAAAAATGTAACTAAAGCCAGAGAGCTCCATCTCAAAGCCGACAGGCCTCCCTGAGCAAGTTTCATTTTACACCAGTACTGTTCCATCTGATCTAGCTAACTGGTTGTGGTTTAAGTTCCAGTGTTGTGACATTCATTCAACATTGTAAACCATCACAACCTCCACTGCTGCTCTGCAGGTGTCGCAGTCTTTGGCTACTCCCTCTCCATGTCCATTGGGGGCGTGTTGGCATCCCGCTACCTCCACCAGTCCATGCTCTTTGATGTCCTGCGCTCACCTATGTCGTTCTTTGAGCGAACCCCTAGTGGCAATCTGGTCAACCGCTTCGCCAAGGAGATGGACACCATTGACACAGTGATCCCCAGCATCATCAAGATGTTCCTGGGATCTATGTTCAATGTTATTGGCGCTTGTGTTATCATCCTGATTGCCACACCGCTGGTAGCCATCATCATTCCCATCCTTGGTCTGCTCTACTTCTTTGTGCAGGTTAGTTGAAAGGGAAAACCACTGGGGTCCATTAGTGTGAAGAGATTTGCATAGAAAAGTAGAGTTTCCACTCCTACTGGTTCCTGAGTGTGATAAACGTTGCTACATGTTTTACTTTTCTGTCCAGAGGTTTTACGTAGCATCTTCCCGCCAACTGAAACGTCTAGAGTCAGTCAGCCGTTCACCCATTTACACGCACTTCAATGAGACGCTGCTGGGGACCTCCGTCATCCGAGCTTTTGGTGAGCAGGAGCGATTCATCAGAGAGAGCGACCAGAGGGTGGACCACAACCAGAAGGCCTACTATCCCAGCATAGTCGCCAACAGGTCGGTTATACTGCTCCCATTCACCCTGACAGCACCCGACATCTGCATCGACACGCTGCAACAAAACACCTGATGAAATACAAGAAATAAACACTAAAAATCCCTCTGGCGCTACTGAGATACTCCATGTGGAAAGATCCTATTACTGGTTCCCAGTTTAGAACCGGCAGACATTCAAGGGTTTGAAGCAAGTTTGCATTTTTGAAGAAATTACTTAAAAAAACAGCTCGCTGAAAAGTGTCAGGAACTTGTCAAGTTAACAAGAAAAAAAAAAAAAATATATA
>JBAMYA010116567.1:0-18749 GCA_037176975.1 Arrhamphus sclerolepis
TATCTATACCCGTTATTTCCTGTGCAACTTTCATCTAAGGCTTTAAAGGCAGTGATGGCATAAAGCCCACGAAGATGGCCCATAGGGGGATGTTCACAAGGACTTTCCTTGGGTGAACTGAAGCAGGGATAGATTTGTTAAGAATGGCAGTGGTGGGACTTGAACCAACGCCTCTAATGAGACTGGAGTCTGAGCACCAGCTGCCGAAGAATCGTAAGGGTAAAAAATGTTGGAGAATGTTGAAGAAGGACCAATAGCAATAGAATAATGTTGAAGAATGTTGAAGAAGGGGAGGACTTTCATTGTTAAACCTTCGCGTTGGCTTTTGTGTTCTTTGGCAGCTTTTGTATCGAAAGCAAAATGGTCATTTCATATCAGTAGATATCATCACCGCTTACCTTTTTAGTGATATGGTAAGTGTCTGTACATTTATGACAATGCTTTGTGATGTACGATAATATATAAACATAACTATTTACGCGTCTGTTATCCCAATGTTACCGCGTGATATGGCGTTTATTTTACAGTCTTGTCATTTTTTCTCTCCGTCGACTATGCATTAAAAACGTATCTTTTTACTGGGATTAACTAGTTTGTTAGCCAATAAAGTCGAGCTGTGCGTCGGTGTCTTCAAATAAGTATTTACACGTCTATTTATGCATATCCTTACACAACCTAAACAATACAACATGTAACGGCCACTAGACAGCGCCCCAAGACCACAAATATAATCAGCCTCTGCACATATAGAACCTGGTGTAATTCGCAAACAGAAATACAGAACTACACAAATGGGCTGAGCTACAGGCGCATGTAGTAAGCTGCTGACCGCATTTTAGCTTTAGCAACAAGCTAACTTCTTACAATACAAAATGACATTCCTGGGAAACAAAGATACGATTAAACAAACATCACTCATGTAAACACAGTACTTAACGTGGCAAGAACGCACACAGTAGTCATACACACAGGAATACTGATGAGTTGCACCTCCGATGCACCTTATTGAACTGTATAACACTGCACTGAATTAACAGCTACTCACAACAGGAACTACAACTGAGGTGCGTCATGGGTAATGTAGTCTATAGGATGCAGTTGAACTGGGGGACTTTTCACAGTGGAATTTAAACCCATGCCTCTTTTGAGACTGGATTAATCCAGCACCTTAGACCACTTGGCCACACCTGAAAAGCATTACAACACTTCCATCTGTCGTTCAGTTATACCTGCTTCATCCTAATCAGAGCCACAGAGGGATGTCAATCCATCCATCCATTATCTATACCCACTTTGTCTTGCTACACCCTGGACAGGTCGCCAGTCCATCGCAGGGCCACAGAGGGATGTCTCAGGGGTAATTGACTGGGATAAATCTGGGATAAATTTTTTCTAGTTTGCTTTAGTTAATGTTATTATCTGAGGAGGGATTTAAATATATATAAATATATAGTTTGTCTATTTTGTTACCCATTTTTTTGCATATTTTTACATATTTCCACTTTTTGACTGCTGCTATAACAGGGATAAAAGTAGGATGAATAAAAGTCTTATCTTATCTGGGTACAGGTGGCTGTAGTCAGGCATCGTCAGGAGGAATTCGAGCTCTGCAGTGTTTGCTGACATTTATCTAAACTGGATTATTTTACTGATTCTTAACTGGAAGCATGTCGTATTTAATGAGCTTTTCTCCTGCCTGGTATTTTTAAGATGAGGAGCTGTCTGCTCACTGAGTTTATAAAAACATCGAAACCAGAAGCTGAATGTGCTGCTGATGAATGGAAGTTCACGCTCGTCTACGTTCATTACAGTCCACGAGTCAACAGCTGAACGGATGAAGTCTGCAGTTGCTGTGAAATCCATCTAAATTTAGAAAAAATAAAAAAACAACAAATTGGATTTACAAACTTAGAGAGTGGCACATGAACGTTCTCTGGAAAAATGAGTAAGTCAAACGATGTCTGCTAAAGGACTATTTTATGAGTTAAAATTAAACAAGCTTTGGTTTGACGAGTGTTACGAGGCTGAACTGAATGTTTAACAGAAAGTGTTCTCCATGTAGGAGGAAAATCAGACCTTGCAGCCTCCAGACCATCAGCAGGTCTACAGCAGCATTCCTCGAGGGTTCAGCTGATGCTGGGGGATACCATTAATCACTGTCAGCTCAATAAAAGATACTCTCATGTCTGACTTCTTCTCATTCACAACTGTTTAATGATCTCCATAGTAACATCGACCCTGAATTATTTTATCACTCTTAGAACCCTACATCTAAGAGACAATGCAATCTCTCTTGAAAGTTTTAAGGTTAAGGTTTTTAAACCTAAATAAAACAAAATATTCCTCCCCTTTATAATTCAGTTTACACAATAAATACCTCAAGTTACTTAAATGCAATTTTATGCACCAGTAACTGCATAAGTTATCCAAAATTAAACTCATCTGTATTATTTGACATTCAATAACATTTAACAAGTCCATTGTTTAAAGAGAAATAGTCACATTCAGGTAACTTTATACAGTTCCCTTCAAACACCATAAAATAAAACTAATTAACTGTCATAAGTATCCCTAATGGGCCCCATATAAAATTAAGTCGACATCAAAATAAAAAGCTCCTTCTCAGGCTTGATGTTTCTTTCTTTTCCTGGATATTATTACACATGTTATACATGAGTGTATAAAAACATCAAAACCAGAAGCTGAATGTGCTGCCATGTGCTTCCATAAAAAAAAAAAAAAAAATCTTCCAAATTTTTTTTTTTAAAGTATTAAATTTTGTAATAAATAGAACAAATCATTTTAAACATCATACCAACAAAATGTGATTGGCCATGAACTTGAACGTTTCTCTTTTAACCCTTTTTTTTATATCTTGTTTAACCTCTGAACTTTTCATGTTTTATAAATCTGAATCACACAAATAATTATCATAAATATTCATAGTGTTTTTGTGAAAAAAAACAACATAAATAATATACATAAAGACAAAAAGAGTGAAGACACTGCAAAAAAAAGCGCTAAAAGGCTCTATTTGAACTGAAAGTCAGTGAATAGAAATACGTTAAGAGAGCAGAGATCTGAACATACCAAAAGATCAGCTGATCTAATTTGTCCCAGTACCCAGAAACAGCTGCTGAAGAGACCAGATCTGGATCTCAAAAGTACAGGGGCCACTTGATCGGACGTCGTCTGACTGGAGCATAAAGACAAAGATGCTCAGCTCAGTATGCTGGTGCCATTTAAAACTTTAAAAGCCAGCAATAAAATGCTTTAAAAAAAAAAAAAGACCTAAAACGGATTGCGAGCCAGTGATGCCAGAACCACGATAACAGGCTCCCGCTTCCTTATCTCAGTTTAAAGTGACATGAATTTAAACTAACTGGCGACATGGATACAATCTGATCCTTCTTAGACGAAATATATATTAAGTCAATATTTTACGACAAAAGGTTTTAATATTAAATTTAAAAAAGTGACAATGTTGGAAAATTTCTGATTTTTGAAAAAAAAAAAAAGACAAAGTTGCAATTATACAAAATTTAGAATTTTGCAAACTGAATTTGTAATTCTAAAACTTTACAATTTAGCAACATTTAAGATTTCAGAACAAAAAGGTTTCGATATTGGTTGAAACTTTTTACATTTCGTGTCAAAAAGCTGAATTTTGCAGAAGTTGATATTTTTATGACAAAATGTATTATTAAGTTAAAAACCTCTGACTTTGGGAAATCTATGATTTTATAGATAAATATTGCAACTATATAACAAAAATAGACTTAGTTTTACAATAAATGTTGCAATTTTAGAAAATCTTATGAAAAAATTCAGCTTTTTCATGAAAATAAATATATCATCTACATGATTGTATGGTTGTAGAGATAATTGACCATAATGGTACTCTAGGTATATTATATTATATTATATTATATTACATTACATTACATTACATTACATTAGATTAGATTAGATTAGATTAGATTAGATTAGATTAGATTAGATTAGATTAGATTAGACTGGGGAATGTTCATTTTTTTAGTTAATTTCATAGCTCGTTTCTCAGCTTATTTCTTATATGACATCATCAGACCAGGATCTAAATCTGCAATGGCTGTATGATGACTGTAAACCTTCATATGCAGTCAACCAGCTGATGTAGCTAACATCCCACTCTTGACACCATAAACTGCAATATAGCTGTCACTAAAATCACATCCATGATTATGCATAAATTTTGTGGTTTTCTATTTTAAAAGTCAATCACTGTAGAGTCAACTTTGGTATAAAGTTGGACAGTTTCCCTGTGGTCTCTCTCTGACTGGTTGATCCAGAGGGTTTTGTCTGGCGCGTCTCAGCTGATTGGTTCTTTCTATAACAATTTGTCATCTAAAGTGGATTTCCTGTGTTCCTGTTAGAAATATTTAAAACTAGAGGACCACTAGATGGTAAAGTAATGGATACTAATGCATCATGCCATAAGTTATTAACTTTATATGAAAATCATTTTCTTCCATTGCAGCGTAACTACAAAGCCTTGGACAACCCGTGTAACACTCCTCACAGAAACTGACTCCTCAATACATCCCTGCTGTGCTGAAGTCCACAGAGCCAGCAATTAGCTCCACATGTGTATCCATCCATTCATGAAAGCCCATCTTTCCAGGACACTGATGAAAGCCTGCTCTCCAGACTAGATCAGTGTTTAAACTGCTTCCTCATCTTTAAACACACACACATCTGAGCAGGGAATCCAGTCCCTAGACAAATGGAGGGATCGTTTGGTCCACATGGCTGGACATAATTAGGATTTACTCCAGGTGCTGGCTGATCCTTGTGGTCCTGTTAGTGTTGTTGGATGAAGAGTGTGAACCAGCACCTATTGTCAGTTTTTGCTCAGACCCTTCCTTATGGTCACCAACAGAAGGTAGTAACCCAAAGAACCAGATGGAGGACACAAGCGATACCATTTCCCTCAGCCACAGGAGAAACCAGCCAGCTGAGGAGGTTCTTGTTCAGATGCCTCCTGGATGCCTCCCTGGAGAAGGTTTCAGGCATGTCCAACAAGAAGGAGGACCTGAGGAAGATCCAGGACTCTGGAGAGACTTCATCACATGTGTCGAACTCAAGGCCTGCAGGCCAAAACCAGCCCACCACTTCATTTTATTTGGTCCGCAAGATCGCGCAAAGACAATCATAAACTTAGAACTAGAACATTTCTGAGGAAATTTCAGTGTGACTGCACTTTTGATTCAGTACTGACATCAAAGAGTGGAATAACTGAGGTGGAGAGCAGCTGCTTTATGTCAAAAACCATTGGAAAAATTTGAAAAACAGACCAAACTCATGATCTTTGTGATGAATATTTGTGATTTTAAGACAAAAAGTTTAAATTATACAAAATTTGCAACTTTTATGACTGCTTTCTTTAAATCAATTTTATGTCAAAATGTTGCATAAAGTTGATATTTTCTCTGATCTTATGACCTAAAAAAAATCACTTTTTCACAAAATAAAGATCTGACGTTGCAAAATTTGCCATTTTACAACAAAACTTGGTTTGTTTTTTTAAGTTTGTAATTATACAAGAAAAATGTGCTATTCTAGTACAAAGGTTTCAACTTTATGATAAAAGTCGCAAATTTTGTGAAATTTAACTAGCAGGAATTATGACAACATAGTTTGTTGACAAAGTATAACCCACCCTTTCATGGTAACTGTGGTAATGATGTGGCCCATGAAATAAGAGTTTGACACTAGATCTCTTGAGTGGTAATGCCGGGAGGAGTTTGATGCTGGAGGCCCATACAAAGTCGAGGAAAAGGACCATCCTCAGATAGTGGAACACTTTAAGACTATTTTTCCCAATGAAAAACCAATATAGTTGTTCATCTGAGGTACAATCAAATGAGCAATTTGTTTGTTTTGTTTTTTACACATGTACACACAAAGAGCAAAGAGGGTACAATTGTTTGTGCAGCTGTGGAACTCACAATTGCATCTCTGTTCATGAGAAACAAACTTTCTGCCTTGGTTCTGATGAAAGCCTGCGTATTCTAACATAATAACATCATAACCTGCTCAGAGAGCGCCAGCGTCCCATCCTGGAAAATTAGCTCATTTCCTAAATGACCTCACACAGATTCAGATGAGACCAATTCATACTGGGAAAACTGTGATCTCTGCTGAAAAACGTTCGGTTTTGATTGATGTTCGAGGTGATCAAACCGCTCACGTTTTATTCCTCAGAAGCCCCCCAGAGGTGACCAGCACACTGTTTCAGATGCAGTTTTAATTGGCTGGTTCACACAGAACCATCTCTGAAGGAAGAAGAGTGATTGTAGTAAAAACTCAAGACTCAACACCACTTTATTCTAACTGGATGAAAAAGAAAACTAATCTCAATGTTTGTGGATGAGCTCTGAGATACCTCAGCACATATGTACAATAAAAAAAAAACTGGAACAATGTGAAAAACACAAATAAAAAGACAGTTTTTCTCTTATCAACTTTATTGTATTTGTTGCTTAGTGATGAAAGAGGTGAAATAAAATAATGAGCAAAAAGAGAGAATTGCTGTTTTAATGGACAGACAGGCAGCCAGACAGGCAAATAGATAGATAGATGTTCTGAAATGGTTTTTCTGGAGGATGGTCCTGTTGGCTCTGTGGAATCTTTATTTTTGTTTTATGTTTCTCTTCCATCACCATCTATCGTGTGGTGGACTTGACCTTTTTGTCTTCCTGTTTTATGTCTATGCCATCTCTTCCACCCCTCCAGAATCTCAAGCTTTCTCTTCTGCTACGATGAAAACATCAGCGGGACAGAAACACCCAGAGGGAGAAACGTGGAGAATCAATCTGCTGCCACAGTTTTAAAGAGGCGGTCTGCTCAGTTTGTGCAGGTTCAGAGGGTCGGTGGTCCATCAACATCATAACCTGTGATCAAATCAGTGTGACTCATATGGAGCTGAAACAGAGGAGTCAATGACAGAGAGATGGAGGGTGAAGAGCAAACAGAGAGAGCAGAGAAAGAAAATGAGACAGAAAATTGGTTCTCATAATTTCAGATGATCTCAGCCACCACTCAAATATTTGACCAGCCAAAGTTCGGCGCTGGCTTCTGTAGATAAATAGGAGAAATAAAATTTTAGAGGAGCATAGCAGAAGAAGAGTGAACATGAGGAGGAGGCCATTAAAAAAAAAAGAAAGATAAACAGCTAAGAAAAATGGTTGTCTGTGTCCTGAAACTCATCCATCTTTCAGCTCTGTGCTAACTGGAGACATTTGATTCTTCTACTCCATCAGATGAAGAGCAAAAGTTCAAAAAACCATACCAACTAGTTATATTTAAACTAGTTATATTTAATGTCTGTTTCATTCTGCTAATCAAGTCACGTTGGAACGTACATATGATTATAGAGGGACACGGGCTCAAAGTCAGAAAAGGGCAGCATGTGCTCAATTTATTTTATTTTTTTATCCTTTACACAATGAGGCAATTAATGTAAAATTTAAAAATAAAGTACTAATAGAAAGCTAACTAGTTAGCTATGTGTCCTGTGTAAGTGACATTTCTTTTTTGTCAACAAATTATTGTCAACATCAGTCATTCACATAATTGTAGGCTTTGAAGCAATAAAACACTGGTTTATTATTAGGCTATTTATTGTTGAAGATAAACACTTTAATATTGAACATTGAACAGTGAAACATGAACTTTGAAAAAAATCACAAAAATAAATAGCCAAACGGAAATGCTTAAATGGGAAAACCAGTCCATCCGCCCGGAAACCAGTAGCCTAACCTTCTAATTATTATTATTATTATTATTATTATTATTATTATTATTATTATTATTATTATTATTATTATCTTTGTTAGCCCACACAGTAGGAGAAAAGTCACAATAAACTGTATATCTAAACCTCAGACCTGTACTTCAGCCATGTAGTGAGGGAAATATGATCCACTGTAAACACGGTGCATTTTATTTTGAAAATTAACCCGGTGTTTTATTTTGTATTTTGTTATTTGTTATTTTTTTATTTTTGATTTCCTGTCCCTGCACAATCTGCTCTGATGCACCATGCTCCGACGTCCAGCAAAAATAGAAGTTGATACAATGACGAAAATAGAGCGTTCTTCTGAAATATTACCCATATAATAAGCATGCTGAATAAGTGGACTTCAACTAGTTAGACCATAACTCAGAGGTTGAAGTTGCTCCACTGTCACGTCTCCTCGTTATCCATGGAGCTGCAGATTTTCTCCCTCCAATTCACTCGCCTACTCAAGCACCCCTAGGGCCCCATGTGTGCAAGTGCACTGTTTGAGAAATACTGCAATCAGAATTATAACGCAACATCTGACAAAAACAAAGAATTAGGCATGATTGCTAACATTTCCAGATGCTGTCAATTTACATTTGACTTGACCAATTAAGGTAACCAAAACCCACTGAGATCTGAGGGACAAAGTAGGGGAAGAAAAAAAAAACAGGGCTTATTTGGAGCTTGAGTGTACAGGAAAAGTAGTCCATAGAGATTTTACCAAATAGTGGTGAGGCTCCTTTGAGGCAGAAAAGCGACCAGCATGGAGGTGTAGACTGACAGACTGAAGCTTGACTGAAGACTCCACAGACGTGCAGGAGAACTACTTATTCAAGTCTTTAACAGATACTCATTTACAAATCCACAAATCACACTTCAACAAAGTTACTTTCCTGTAAAACCTTCCCTAGAGATGGTTGTGGAGAAAATACCAGTAACCATACCACATTAAATCCCCTTTGTCTTCCATTCTGATGCTGGTGTTAGCGCCAGCAGGTTATCTTGTCCACACCTAAATGAATAAAATGTGATTGGCTGATTAGATATTTGTGTTAACAAGCAGCTGAACAGCTGGAGCTGATGTAAAGTTAGTCAGAAGAGATCTACTCTGGTTTGGAGACAGACCCAGTGGTCAGCTGAGGAAATGTAACTCTTGTTCCAATGAGGGTATCTTCATCACATCTGATCAGTTTAGGAAGGTAACCAATCATAGCAGAGTGAGCAGGGAGCAGGGAACAACAGACGAGAAATAAAGGATTCAGGCTGCAGAATCTGCAGTCATGATCATAGTAAAACCACTCTGTTGTGGTGCTGATCAATAAGAAGGATCAATACTGTAGACTGACTCAGAGCTGTAGTTTTATCTGTAGGGACCAGAAGACATCATTACATTTAAGATGATGTTCATGTAACCCAGGTTACTAGGCCCTTTTTTATTTTATTTTTTTTAATTTAACCTTTATTTAACCAGGAATGTCCCATTGAGATTAAAAACCTCTTTTTCAAGGGAGTCCTGGTCAAGAGGCAGCAAAAAATTACAGTTTCAAGACTATTAAAATAACATACAAATTAGATAAAACAGTTACAAGTTAAGGAGGCTGTCTCACGTGTTCTCAGTCTGGATTTAAAATCATTCAATGAGATGAGTTCCGTTAGTTTCCAGTCCTTTTGCAACCCGTTCCATGTTAAAGGGGCAGAGAAGACAAAAGCCCTTTTTCCCAGCTCAGTGCGGGCAAATGGAACAGTGAGCAACAGATTATTATTTGAACGCAACCCATAGGAATCAACACTTCTCTGTGTGATTAAATTACAAATATGAGAGGGCAGTAGTCCAAGCATGGCCTTGTAAATAAAAGTTTACCAGTGAGCCAACCTCCTGCAGTTCGTAATAAACCTCAGAGAAGCATGATATTACGAACTGCAGGACTTTGACCCATCACTGTTAATTAGACGTCCAGGTTATTAGTTAATTGATTCGATCAATAAATTAGATTTTTTTTTTTTGTTTTTTTTGTGGCAAATAAATCGTTGACTTAAAATAATCTTACACAAATGAATAAACAGGATTTATGATTAAAATCTTAAATATGTCAATAAATAGAAAAAAAGATTAATACACACAGGTTATTTATATCTGTTTAAAAAGAATATTTTGGTTATTTTAGGTGTGGTAATTGTGCCTTTCTCAAAGTGTACAAGATTCAGGTGACATGAGGAGTTCACGTGATGTCACGTAGCATAACCAATCAGACGCCGTCAAGGTCTACATGCTGGGTTGTTTTTTTTTTCTCGCTCCCTCTGCCGGACCGTCATCGGGTGGCGGCATGCAAACCTTTTTGCTGCAGAAAGTACTGTTTTGTGTGGAAGAGCCAGATATTCCAACGTCTGAGTTATTTTATCATCAGCATAGTGAAGCTTTTTCTTGCTGTGGGCTGATGAGCGGACCGCGTGTTATGTGACAGAGAATGGAGGAGAACAACCTGGACTGATGAGAGCTATGTATTCTGCCTTGTGCCCAGAGTGTGTGTGTATATGTGATGCTTCAGCCTCTGGTCGGGTTTTTTTGTTCTTTGTATGGATTCCTGGGTTAAGATCTGCATGAAGACTTCTTCTGCTGGGATTTCTCTCATTCTGTAGAGGTACAGGGAAACCTCAGTGGTAGTGGCGAGCCAATCAAAGCAGAGACTGTGATTTATTAAGTGCCTGGACTCACTGAGAACTGTTGTTGATATCTTATGTTGTTGACAATTTTTTTTCTAAACTTTATCTCTCTAATCAACACAATATAACATTCTTAAAATTTATCTGTTGGTTGTGTGAATTATTTACTCTGTCACTCAATGCATATTGCTAATACCCCTTTCTCTTATAGCAAATCTAGACTTCTGATTTTCTGGTCCATGAGGTAATTAAGGTACTGATAAAATTAACATATCTGTGTCTCCCAGCCTCTACAATCATCAGTTAGAGCTGATGCAGGGGGGTCACAGAATTGTGGCGAGCCAGCCAGGAGAAAGTGGAGTATTATTAAGTGACAGGAGTAAAAGGGAAAAAAGTAATATAGTACAATGGATATAGTGGAAGATGAAAAGATAAATTTGCGTAACTCAGTTATTGTTAATGGGTTAACTAAAACTGAAGTAGATGAGGAGCTTGAGGAGCACCCAAGGTTATGGCTTTATCAACAGAGTGCTAGTTATTGATAATCCAAAATCAGAGTATTATCTCTGCTCCAATGTGGAATTTGCAAGTAGCTCTGCAATGCACACATTTAGACCTATACTGCCAAAAGAATATCAGAGCATATCAACTGATGCAAATGTTACCTTTAGGGTGCTCTCCTTGGATAGTGTTTACACTAGCACTGCTAGCAGTAGCACCACCAAGGGGTATCTTGAAGAATTGCAAGCCATTGCTGATAAAAGTGGGAAGTCATTTGAACGTGCAAGGAAAGGTGTGAACACCAGCTGAAGACTCCCAATTAAACACTTCTGATGCAGCTGGTCAGGAGAGTGAGAACATTAAAGCACCATCGCAGGTCATGCACCAGCCTTCTCTTCTGCTTGGATCTGTTTCACCTGAGATGGTCAGGAACTTACCACCTGTGTTCCCACCATCTCCTTCACCCAAGCGTAGTCAGCATGGATTGGGAGGCAATGCCTATGCAGCGTCAACACCAGCTTTACAAAGGCTTGAGGCCGCTGCTGGGAGTTCACAAGTAACGTCTCCACCTACCAGTGTAAATGGTCAGTCACAGCCTGCTGTGTTGACAGCCGCTCCTTCACCTAGTATGGCTGCCCACTTGAACACTCAACACCCGGTGTCCCTGTCCATCAAAGCCAGTGGTAATGATGACAGAGCTGCAGTGTATCATTCAGTACTTACCATGAATGATGTTAATCCTCCTGCTGTACAACGGGTTGTTGTTGAACATGTCATGCGAGCTAATGAACCTATGTCTCCCATGTACTCTTCATTTCGCCTCAGACCACTCTCTGGAAAGTTTCCTCGTCCAAACAATGAACTTGATTTTGATACCTAGAGAGCAAATGTTGACTTATTCTTGACAGATCCCTCCATGTCTGACCTGCACAGAACACACAAGATCTTAGACAGCTTACTGCCTCCAGCTACTGATATTATCAAGCATGTCAGCCCTCAGGCTTTGCAGTCAGTGTACCTTTAGCTATTTGATTCAGTCCATGGCTCCATGGAGGATGGAGATGAGCTGTTGGACAAGTTTATGGGTACACTGCAGAACAATGACGAGAACCCTTCTGACTATCTGAACCGCTTGCAAGTTGTTCTGAGTGCTGTGGTCAGGCGAGGTGGTATCGCAGAAGGTGAACAAAACTGCTACCGCCTGAAGCAGTTCTGTCGTGGTTGCTGGAATGATGCATTGATTGCTGATCTCCAACTGGAGTGGAAAGCAAATGCACTGCCTTCGTTTGCTGAACTGGTGCTTCTGATCAGAACAGAGGAGGACAGACAGGCAAGTAAACATAACCGTATGAAAAAACACCTTGGACTACACAAGCCAAGTCCTGTTGTCCCAAAGTTCAGAGCTGCAGCACAACAGTTAGCTGTATGTAGTTGTGCTATGCCTGAGAATGAAGTAACTGATTCTGACATTTTCAAGGAACAGCTTAATGAGATACAAGCCCAGGTTGCTGTCATGCAGACTACTACTCCATGTAAGGCCAAAGTCAGCTGTCATGACACAGCTGAAATCTGCACATTGAAAAGACAGATTGCAGAGATTCAAGCACAGGTAGCTAATATGAGGAAAGCCACTCATGAAGCTAAAAGCGACCACCTAGAAGCAGAGATTAACACATTGAAACATCAGCTTGCGCTTCTTCAAGCACAGGTGAGCCCACCCCAGGCTCAGAGTCATCAGATACCATCACCTGCATTCTCAAGAGACTTCTCCATGACAGCTCGACACCAGTCACTCAACAAGAGAGTGAGCATACAGTCCAGTTCAGGGCCAACAGCAAACACTAGACCACGTCCATGGTACTGCTTTCATTGCGGTGGAGACACTCACCTGGCGGTCAACTGTGAGGGTGAATGAAATCCCCTTCTTGCTGAGGAACAGAGACAGCTGCTTAGAGAGAAGCGACGTCAGTGGGATCAGCAAAATAGCAGCACTGGCACCCAGCAGTTAAACTACTAGAAGCACCTCTTGCAGGGCAAACAGGGACTAAAAGATCAACCAAACGCCCTAAAAAGACGAAGCAAGTTGTTAGCGAGTGTGGTAATGCTAACACCACCTCCACCATATTGCCATATCGCCAAACTTCTTATGATCTAACGACAGGAGATTTCACTAAGCAGTAACAATGCAAATGCACATGCACATGCATCCAAAATGCAGCAGTTGCTATGGGGATCGTTGTGTTTGAGTTCAACTCAGCCTCATGGGAATTCGTGAAACTGTCCCGTTACTTAATCTATTGTTTTGTGTGGATGTATTTCAAACTAATGTATTTCAACGGGAAATTCATTTTGTTCCTACAAGCATGACAATCATAGACCACAGCGCACAGAAGAAGTACGTTTTTATTTAATTTCTGAACCTTGACCACAACTTAATACAACACTTTAATCATCGGATATTTGTCATATATCATATTTCATACAGTATATCTAACTCCTGTCTTTTTTCGTTGAGCCTATTTTATCGTTTTATTTTTTTAATGTGACAAGTGCCCGCCTGCTGTTCTCCGAGGTGACAGAGAAAAAAACGGACTGGGACTACAAGATCACCATCAGCATGGTGGAGATCTACAATGAGATGCTGTGGGATCTGCTCTGGGAGAATCCCACCGACAAACTGGGTATCAAGATGAGAAATCCTTAGAAGACAAAGCAGCACAGCTGAACTCAGAATTTGCCCAAAACCTCTAGAAAGAAGGGGTGCGCGCTGGGATTATTGGATATCATTTATTTTTCATATAAACGGCAATGAAGGTACCATTGACAATTCAGTCCGATGTAATTTTAATATAATTTCTATTACTATTATTGTAGAACCGCCCTGTAATTTTATCATTTCCTCCACCCCACCACGCCACCTGCTGTCGGAAGCCTACTTAATTGCCAAATGTGTTCTGTAAATAACCCTAAGTACATTTCATTCTTTGCAATATTTTATTTTGGCAGCGCTCATTCCCTTTATTTATGATCAGATATGACTTACTTCCTGTTTGATAGTCAATGCTTTTATTTTGAAAAGCTTCCTGTACTCTGTTCGTTGAGCACCAGGTAACTTAATTGCTACAAAAAGACGGTTAATGAAAAATTGTAATGGACTGAATAAAATGTATGTAACTTCTTAGCAGACCCTAAACCCAGGCACAGCTGTGTCTACTTTGTCATAGGTCTACAATAAAAACATCATTGGAAAGGTCTACACCTGGGGAATAAAATAAGTGGGTTTGGGGATCTTCTTTGAACTACTGACCTTTGAACCCTGACTTCTGAGAATTTTTGAAGGGTTATAATCAGCACCAAAACGTTCTACAGAAATGGAACAAAGTGCTCTAGAAAGCTTATGAAATCAATAATCGTTGTAGAAACTAAAAATCCTGTCAGCTGCGATGTGTGCCTTTATACAAAGTCACGTGATATTTGTAGCTTTTTCCAGTTTTCAAACATATGTAAAAATAGGGTTGTAAAAATACTGATGACATTGAATATCTAGTAAAGCCAAACTAGCAATGACAGTGTCTTAAATTGATATATGTTCAGAAAAAAATAAATATGGTTTATTTTGATTGTTTTTAGAACTGTGCAATGCAGATTTACGCCAAAAGGCAATGAAGGCTGGTTCTTCCGCTGTAAAAACATAAGATCTGGGGTTACGATTGCTTATATACTGATATATATATATATATATATTGCTTATACTGAATACATTAAATATTTACGTAAGCCAGATTTGTAGCAGCCCAAGCTACTTACAGCAAATTCTTGGACCTGTTGGACCATAACCCCATTTTCCTCCTGGGAGAGGTCTGGCCGTCTGGTGTTGCTGAGACGGTGGGAGATGAGTCAGACCAGCTCTCACTCAATGATGTCCGATGACAGCGTGGGCTGGATATGAGCAGAGCTGTGGACAGAGCTGAACTGGGACAGAGGCAGTACCTATGAGTGTGTGTGTTGTGAGAGAGGACCGAGTTGAAGCCCCGCGCATCACCCCTGGATAAAACGCAACAAAACAAAAAAACTGAGAAGACTCAGACTCAGCCAGAGTCCCAGGACTTTGGTGACATGATGCCAACATCAGAGCTATTGTCCAGGTCCAGTCTTTCATTGGACCACCAGAATATTCAGTTCCTCTGAATACCGAGCAGTTCCTTCAGAGCTCTCTGGGACTTTTTTTAAATCCGATCTGTGAACCTTTGATTAAGGTTTTATGTGTAAATGTGCTGACTGTTCAGAAAACCTGCAGCAGTGCATACAGAAAAATTATTTGCTGACGTTTGTAAATGAACTGATAAATATTATACCAGCTAGTTAACGTTTAAAATGTTTTTAAGTAAGCTCCCACTAATGAATGTTAAATATGGGTAAAGTGGAGTTCATATGTATCCAGAGAGACTGACAGCAACAACATGTTTCTGCAGACGTGATGTAGCAGCATCAGTAACGATTTTTGGTGTATGAAAAGACTGACTAGTCTGTTTTACATAGACACATTAATTGTGGCTGTGTTCTCCTGGACGGCTTGGTGAGGACATGAGATTCCTCCATTTTAGAACATCTCAGCATTTATTGTCCCAAGACTGACATTCCTGTTGAGGAGCACAGTTTTAACAACAACACACTTATAGAGTACATCTCCTTTCTTGCCCAGGGACCACTAAAGACACTTTTTTCTCTCACTGCTACACACAAATGAATGAGATTGATTTATTTATCAGACCAAATTGCATTGATAATTACTGCTATAAATCAAATTATATTAAAGTGAATGACAATGACACAAGGCAGGATTTACTATTACCAATTAGCATTATCATGGTAGAACCCAACATAACCACAGCAGGACCTGGCATCATCATGGTAGGACCCAGTAACACCATGGTAGGACCCAACATCATCATAGTAGGACCCAACATCACCATGGTAGGACCCAGCATCATCATGGTTGGACCCAGTAACACCATAGTAGGATCCAGCATCATCATGATAGGACCCAGTAACACCATAGTAGGACCCAGCGTCAGCATGGTAGGACCCAAAATCAGCATGGTAGGACCCAGTATCACCATGGTAGGACCCAACATCACCATGGTAGGATGCAACATCACCATGGTAGGACCCAGCATCAGCATGGTAGGACCCAACATCACCATGGTAGGACCCAGCATCAGCATGTAGAACCCATCATCATCATGGTAGGACCCAGTAAAACCATAGTAGGACCCAGCAGCACCATGGTAGGACCCAACATCACCATGTAGAACCCATCATCATCATTGTAGGACCCCAAATCAGCATGGTAGGACCCAGTATCACCATGGTAGGACCCAACATCACTATGGTAGGATGCAACATCACCATGGTAGGACCCAGCATCGTCATGGTAGAACCCAGCAACGCCATGGTAGGACCCAGTATCACCATGGTATGACCAAGTATCCATGGTAGACAGAAAACAACTCGAACAAGCAGGAAAACGTCTGAGAGAGTAGACCTGAGCTTTGAGAGTGCTTTAAGTCCACCTAGTGGCATTTTTGTTTTTCTATTTTTCATTACACTTGGAGTTAAACATGCAGAATAAAGTTTGCACGTGTGCAATAAAAATGTAAATCAATAAAATTTTCATCCATAAAAAAACAATGAAATGCTCTTGTTTTTCTGGTTGTAATGAAAACAAAAAAGAAATGACAGTTTGTAGAGCTGCCTCTCAGTCATGGTTTCCCATCTGACTTCTTTCCAAAGTTGCTTCAGCTTATTGTCGTTTATGTAACACATTCATGTTAGGTTGTATTAGCCTCATTTTGAGACCTCATAAACACCAGGTTATTTTATTATATTTTGATTTTTTTATCGTGTCCTACTGTCTAAAATTCAGAGCAGGGTGTTCTTTCTTTTGAACACTGCAATAAGTGAGATTGGGAGGTCATGGCTGTTCCTCTGCAGTTTGTCTGCTGTTAGGTGTTGCCATGGAAACTGAATTGGACCTTTATTTAGTGAATTTCAAAAGGACTCACAGCAGAGACGCATCAACCATTTTTCTGAGGCCTTGGGGGTGCTGAACACGATTCAGAACCATCTGAACAGGACTGGCTTATCCTTCTGAGGTCATCCACCTCACTCCAGCAGCTCGTTAACTCTTTTATACTCCTTTCTGAGTGCACGGAGGACACATGAGCGACGTGCAGACCTCTCCATCTGTCATTGTTGCTGTGAAGTAGAACAAATGCAATAATGCAAAGTCCTTCTTGCATTGAACAACAAAGACGTTCTCTGGATGTGAATGCTTTGACAGGGGTGTCAAACGCAAGGCCCATGGGCCAAATCTGGCTCACCACTTTAAGAGTGTGCAAGGTAAATCATAAACTTCTAACTAGAACATTTTTGAGGAATTTCAATGTGACTCCCTGTTTGATTCAGTACTGACATCAAAAAGTGGCTTTACTGAGGTGGAGAGCAGCTGGTTTATGTCAAAAAGTCAAGATTTAGGAAATGTTTGAAAAGATTAAAGAATCAGCAAAAATATATTTTATTGCAATGGTTGTGCCACACATAACTTATTGTATAACTAGCTGTGCATTAGCATGCAAGACCACTCTAAAACCTGTTGAAGCAACGTACAAACAAGCTTTAAAATTTTTAGATAAAGGAAATGTGCTAATGTTGTCTCAAGTTCTAATGATGATGTTCTCTAATATGTAGTGTATAACGCTCTGGTGTTCCAGTGTTCAAAAGAGCATGCAATATTGAGAAAAGTCAGCAATGGAGTTTTGGGACCACATATGACTGACCACCTACACTAAAAAAAAAAAAAAAAAAAAAAAAAGAAAAGTGCTGTTTGAGTGCTGCTGTTTTCCTGTTAGCAGATTAGAAACTAAACCTGTTCTGAAATATACAATTCTTGCACTTCATGTGTTTTCTTATATTCTTTTATACATACACTTCCTGGATTTATTTTCCACAAAAGGGCAAGGAGCCAAATATGATCACTGCTTGACCTTTAATTTCTACATGAAAATTTTTTAAAAAATGTTAAAATTGCAATTAACTCTTGTAATGGCCTAGAATAACAATCTGAGGTTGAAGTTTTGAAGTATTTCAGTGAGTGCCCGATAAGGGGCTACACACATCTTTTTTCATTAAAAAAAGAGCTAAGTTTGTGTCGAATTAGGGAATTTCACTTTTTAAAAAAAAGAAAAAGAAAATTGAAAAAATACAAATTTTGCAAGATCATATCTTTGTTTGCTTAAAGCTATTTCTGTAAAATGATTAATTTCAAAATAATACATATTTTTTAGTCGAAACTTTATTGCTACAGAATCTCAAATTTTTGCAAAAAATTATTTGTCATAAAATTC
This sequence comes from Arrhamphus sclerolepis, assembly GCA_037176975.1. Classification (NCBI taxonomy): domain Eukaryota; kingdom Metazoa; phylum Chordata; class Actinopteri; order Beloniformes; family Hemiramphidae; genus Arrhamphus; species Arrhamphus sclerolepis. The sequence goes on from JBAMYA010116567.1 coordinate 18,397, forward strand.
AGACTTTTGCGTTAAAATCACTTTTTTCCATCCATCCATCCATCTTCTTCCGCTTATCCATAACCGGGTCACGGGGGCAGCAGCCTGAGCAGGGACGCCCAGACTTCCCTCTTCCCAGACACCTCCTCTAGCTCCTCCGGGAGGATCCCAAGGTGTTTCCAGGCCAGTCAAGCGACATAGTCACCCTAGCGTGTCCTGGGTCTTCCTCTGGGTCTCCTCCCGGTGGGACATGCCTGGAACACATCCCGAGGGAAGTGTCCAGGGGATAGATGCCCGAGCCACCTCAGCTGGCTCCTCTCAATGTGGAGGAGCAGCGGCTCAACTCCGAGCTCCTCCCGGGTGACAGAGCTCCT
>JBAMYA010116578.1:0-18746 GCA_037176975.1 Arrhamphus sclerolepis
AAATAAATGAGTAAGTAAATAAATAAATAAATGAATGAGTAATTAATATTCAGCTATAAGCCAAGTTAAAAAGGAAGGTCTTGAGCTTCTTTTTAAAAATGTCAACAGTCTCTGCAGCTCTGAGGTCCTCAGGTAGGCTGTTCCAAAGTCTGGGGCCGTAATGATGAAACGAGGCCTCTGATTGTGTCTTTGTTCAGAGTCACTTTAAATCAAACATCCTTCAGTTTCTGATGCTGGAATATCAAACAGGGATGGTCAACTCTGGTTTCCAGGAGAAAACAAACTGGAACCTTTTCCTTTGACTGGTTTCCATCCACTACTGATGTTTAAAGACATGTCTCATCAGCTGTTCCCTCCGTGTTTAACTCCTTGTTTTCTCACACCAACATAGAGAAAAAAAAAACATAAAGTGCAAATCCGTGGACGTGATCTGCTCACTCTAGTTCAGTCTGGAATTACCCTCCAGCTGACAACCCAGATACTCACCCAGCCCTTTACTGACACCCTCCTGAGAACCACCAATAAATGGATGACTGACTAGTCATTAGCTGCAGAGGACAGGAACGATGTGGATTAGGGGTGTCCAGATCCAGTCCTGGAGGATGGCTGTCCTTCAGGTCTTAGATGTCTCCTTGCAGAAATAGCTGATTCATAATGGATGGTTGTGTGGACCTTGAAGACCAGCTGACAATGATTCTTATGTCTCCAGGACTACAGCTGACTGGAGGATGGAGAACTTCTGTAAAACTGAAACTCTACTGTCTCTGTTCCAGGTGCTCCAGGTAGGGCGGTTCTGCCCACTCCAGGTAGTACTGCTGCCTTCAGAGCTGCTCTCTGGACTAATCTGGAGAAGCTAATGGACCAGATATGTGCTGCCTGCACCCAGGTACTGAGACACCTGAGACTAGACAGTCAGACATGCGCCTGTCCTACACACCTGTTCTTCACACATGTTCTGTCCAGGTGCAGCACCTGCAGAAAGTCCTGATGAAGAAGAGAGACCCCGTCAGTCACATCTGCTTCATGGATGACATTATCAAGGTGGGTGTTCCTCTGGTCTCCATGGAGATGATGATGATGAAGATAGAGCATGAGGTCGACTCAGCTCACTGCTAACATACTCTGATTGGTTCTGGTCCGTTTCTCTGGTGGGATTGAAATGGTTCGGGTCCGTTTCTCTGGAGGCTTTGAAGCGGTTGTGGTCAGTTGCTCTGGAGGTGTAGAAGCAGAGCACCCCAATGATCCGGTCAAGGTGATATAGGAGCTACAGAGCAGACTTAACTTTGCTTTAAGAACAGTTATATCTTTGTTAAAACGCATCTCATCATGTATAGAATACTTTTAGCACTAATGGCAGTTGAGTAGACGTAAGTTTCCTAAACCTAACTATACAAATGTTACTTCCTGAATTTTTATTTTAGTGTTCTGTGTTGCTGCTCTGGTGATTGTAGGGCCCATATTCCGAGTGATGTGATTCGCTGTTGCTAATTTTGATTGACAGAAGGACCAACACAACACAAGATTCTCAATAAATGTGCATTTCACTCAAACATAATGTGGGGTATCTTTTCCTTAGAAGTGATGATGGTGGAGGTGGAGATGAAGATGATGGTGATGGTTGAGTTGATGGTGGAGGTGATGATGATAGTGGAGGTGATGATGGTGGAAGTGGTGATGTGGAGGTGATGCGATGATGTTGGAGGTGGTGATGGTGGTGTTGATGGTGATGACGGTGATGGTTGCAGAAGTGCAGGTGGTGGTAGTGATGATAGTGGAGGTGATTGTGGAATTGATGGTGTAATGGTGGTGAAGATGATGAAGATGATAGTGAAGGTGATGATGCTGATGATGGAGTCAGTGGATGTGTTATGATGGTGGCGGCATGGGTTGATGATGGAGGTGATGATGGTGGTGGTGATAGTGGTGATGGTGGAGACAGGGTTCAACATTGATGGCTGCCCGACAGCCTGGGGCATGTAGACAGTTGATTGGGGCAACAACTTACCTTATGGAGGCTGTCCAACGGGGAACCAACAGTTATCAATGTATTCTTTTCTAGGGCTTGGCTTGGTTTAAAAAATATAATGCCGACAATAATTATGACGTGCATATAACGCGTTTTTTTTTGTTTTTTTGTTTGGTTTTTTTGGAAAGTCCGTTCCTCTCAGAATCTGAACACAGACAACATTGTTCATAGAAAATAACTGTCGGGGATTGAAAAATCGAGAAAGGTATGTAAATCTATCACTGGCATTTTAATTAAACCTTTTCGAGATGGGGGAGTTGATAGAAGAAAAGTTACTTGTAGATGCTGCAAAGCTGAATTTTCCCGTCAGCAGAGCAGTGTTGCCAACTTGGCGACTTTCTCGCTAAATCTGGCCACTTTCCAAACTCCCCTGGTGACTTTTTTTTTGTCAAAAGCAACTAGTGACAAATCTTGCAACTTCTTCTGGTGTTATTGGACATTTTTCTAGTGTTGTGAAACTGTTTTGTAAAAATGCAGTAACTCTGCCAACGCATCTGTTTTGGGTCACTTTGGTCCCAAGCCCAGATAAAGGAGGAGGGTTGGATGTAAAGCAAGACATTCTAGCCCAAATAACAGGCTTTAGTTAAATTTGATATTCTAACATTTAACAACACAAGACAAAATTGATTAATGTAATGTGGGTTTAGAGAAAGCATCTAAGTCATGATGTTATTTTGAGAAGTGATGGTTTATTTTAATGACAACATTAAAAAACAAAACAAACCAAGAATCAACAGAAGTAAGCTGATTTGTAGTTCTAAACATATTTATGGTGTTTTTGTTTCTCTCATGATGTTATTTCTCTCTCCCACAAAGTCCATTATATTTACATGTATAGTAACAAATCAACAGTCATAAGTATTTAAAAAAATATTCATTATTCCATATATTTTGGTGTAAAATTGTGGGCAACCATGACAATGTTTAGGGCAAGCAGATTTCACCTGGTGGTTACCCGACTGGGCAACCACCACGTTAATGTTGAACCCTGGGAGGTGATCTATAGGTAATGGTGATGGCGATGAAGGTGATGGTGGAGGTGGTGGTGGATGTGATGTGATGATGATGGAAGCGATGGTGACAGAATAATTGGTCACCAGAAAACTGTCTAATAACTTCTCACTCTCTCACTCATATATCTCCATGACAATAGGACGGCCAACCCGACATTCTCTACGTCTTCTGGAATGATGTCACCTCCACCCTGAGTGAGGAGTTTCACAAAGCGACTGAAGGTGAGAAGAACCCAGTTAGACCAGAACCACTGTCCTGAGTCTCTGAGATCCAGGTATACATTACTCAGAATTCTGAAATATAAATATAAAATGAACTAGTCCCTGTAATCTGGTCCGGTGAAGGAATATGAACTGGTCCCTTTAACCTGGTCCTGGTGAAGGAAGATGAAATGGTCCCTGTAAACTAGCTCTGGTGAAGGACTGTGAACTGGTCACGGGAACCTGTTCCTGGTAAAGGAAAAGGAGCTAGTCCCAGTGACCTGGTCCAGGTCTACAAAGCCTGACCCATGTCTCTAGAATGTGGGTCTTCCTGGCCCCATCTAGGTTTACAGAGCCTGAACCAGAACCAGGTCTCTTGAACCAAGGCTATCCTGGTCCCCATCTAGGTCTACAGAGCCTGAACAAGTGTACATGATATGTCTTCTGGTGAGTGATGGTTTAAAACTTTCACCTGGATGAGATGAACCAGAGAACATGCATGGATTCACACATTTGCATGTTTAGTACGTCTGAGTTCCACAATGAGATTTGGAATGAATCAATTAGACATGTGCTGGTGCTTTAGACCTGGTTCTGTTGTTCTGGTTCTGAAGGTATGGTTCTGTGGGTCTGGTTCTGTACATATGGTTTTGGTTGTGATGGCCTGTCCTGGTTTCTGTTCTGCAGCCTCGTCCTTCCTGAAGCAGGCCTTTGAAGGAGAGTTCCCCAAACTGCTGCGACTCTACAATGAGCTGTGGCGCCGCCTGCAGCAGTACAGCACCAGCCTGCAGGGGGCGGTCCTGAGCAGTGGGGGTGTGGACACCTCCCTGGACCTGAGCCCCCCAGAGTCCGAGAGCCAGGACCTGTTCACACATGGGAAAATGGATTACAAGTGAGCACTCACACACACACATACACACACCCTATCTGAGACCAGCTGGTCTGAGCAGAACTCTGCGGTCCCTCTACTGACCACCACAGACAACATGTATGCATTCTGACATCAAAATATGCTGCTATGATTTGATGCTATTTAAGTACGCATATCACTCAAACTTACATTTCACCAGTTTCCGTTTATGCTTCAGTTGTCACTCTCAGTTGATGTCTGGTGAGCATAGGTGCGCAGGCAGAACGAAAATATTTCAACCAATCAGAGAGTGCATATGCCCCACCTGCCCCCCAACCCACATCCTGTTGGGAAAAACTTGTCGGTAGAACCAGCAAATAGATGGGTTCTGGTGGTAAAACTAGAGAATAGACAGGTTCTTGGCAGAACTACCCTCAACTTCAGCCTGAAGTTCTAGCCTAACTCTCCACCACACGTCTAGGTAGTCAAACGTGTGAAAAGGTAAAATGACATGAGAATTGACTTATTAACTGACGGTGCCAACCACTGTGGGTGAATTCGCGAAATGTAGAATGGTTGGTCTTTTTCACTTCTGATTGGCTAGAAGGGGTCTCCTCCGATTGGCTATTTGATTTGGCCGTGAAACCTCATCTCACGTTCACGCAGGTTGTTGGTAATGGATGCATGATAGCTAAGCAGCGCTGATGCTAGAAGGCTTCTTGGTTTTCGCAGCTAGATAGATGGATGACTGCCTGCCATAGCATCTTCAGTAATGTTACTATCCTAGCGAGAAAGCTAATAACTTCATACAAGCAAAGTTTTAGATAGCTAGCTCGCCTAGCTCGCCTACCGAACACACAAAGATTTTTGTCACAAACATAGAGATGCTTGTGTAAAACATGTAGTGAAATGATGTTGGTTACGAAGCTTTATTTTGCAGAGGTGTGTGCATGTGTGTTTATCTCAGACTAACTCCAGCTGTGTGGCCTGAATGCCATGGCTGAACCGTCCCTCAAAAAGGTACGAAAGAAAGTTTGAAAATAATTACACTATGGTAGCCGATCCCTTTTTTCACCCAAACAAAGACAACTCAAAAACATTTTCCAAGGTTGGCAGGTCTGCCACTAGAGGCTGCAGTTCCTCAACTGGCCGCTAGAGACTGCAGTTTCTTTACCAACCACTGGAGGCTGTAGTTATTCTACTGACCACTGGAAGCTGCGGTTCCTCTACTGATCACTAGAGGCTGCGTTTCCTCTACCAACCACTAGAGGCTGAAGTTCCTCCAAAGGCTGTCTCTAGAGAACTATTTTAGAACTTTAACCATGCTGAACTGTTCCAGACTAGAGGAACAGGTCCAGATAAGGAGAACAGATCCATGATATCCTCACGTGTGTGTCTCCAGTCCAGAAAAGGTCCTGAAGGATTCCCTGCAGCCTTATGAAGCAGCCTACCTGTCCAAGTCTCTGTCCCGCCTCTTCGATCCCATCAACCTGCTGTTTCCCATGGGGGAACGCAGCCCCCCCTCCACCGACGAGCTGGACAGCATCATCAGGACCATCAGCAGGTCAGGTTCTGTTCTGGTTCTTCTCTCTGATTGCAGGCCGACTGGTCTGGACAAGTACTCTGGTCTATCTGGCTTACCAGTAACCAGTATTCTGGTCTATACACACGTGTACATTTATATATATGAATATATAGAGACTGCACTCTGTTCAGAACTGGACCAGTGTTGGCTCTGCTGAGGTCGGAGGATGAGTCTGTCAGTCCAGTTCAGTTCTGGTTCTTCTTGTTTCAGTGAGCTCAACGTGGCCTCCGTGGACCAGAACCTCTCCATTGCTGTAGCCAAGAACGCTGCTAAGACGGTCCAGTTGTTTTGCGTGAAGTCTGAGCAGCTGGTGAGTGGAGCTGGGGGCCTGCACGTGTTTGTGAGTTCTGGTACTGGTCTCGTATCTACTGACACCCCCGACCCACTACCCCCACCTGCAGCTTTGCACTCAAGGTGACGCCAGTCAGGTGATCGGTCCGCTGACGGAGGGTCAAAGGAGGAACGTGGCTGTGGTCAACTCCCTGTACCGCCTACAGCAGGCTGTCGCCAAGGTAACCAGAACCCCAGTCGTCCAGTGTAGCAAGTATCTAGCTACTAGGGTCTCAGTAAGCACAAACCACTCTACAAGTTTGACGTTTTCCAGTGATTTATTCGGACTACAGCACTTAGCAGTGCAAACACACATATAGGTCTGGGTACTGCTCTGGTGGACCCGTCTCTCAAGAGGCAGAGTCTGCTGCTTAAATAGAGGGACTGAATGGAATCAGTCCCTCTCCAATGTTGTCATCTGAGCTGCAGCCTTACCTCTTCTCTGCAGCTGAGCAGAACCACACCCCACCACCACACCCAGAACCTTTTTGGGATTTCTGTCAACGGTCTCATGTTTTTGTTCCAGATTATTTCTGGTCTGGGTTCGTGTCCACCGGCTGCTGTGGAGGCTTTGTCTTCTTCTCTGGAGGTATTACAGATTTTAACAGTTGTGGGTCACCTCCTCTGCAGATCTCACGGTCAGTGTTCTGGTTGTGTTTCTGGTTCTAGGGCGTACAGGTTCTGATGGGCTCGGCAGTACAGCCTCTGCTCCAGTCTGTGAGTGACTCCATCGAGGCTATCATCATCACTCTTCATCAGGAGGACTTCTCCGGGTCAGAACCTTTCTTCTTCATACTTCTTCATATGAGATCCACCACCGTAAAACAGTTTTCTCTCCATGTCTGACAGCAACCTTGAAGAAAATACACCCCCCCCCCTTTTTTTTTTTTTGTTTTAGGCCAGTTAGATTACATTCTGGGTTTTGGTTCTTTGGTCCTGGGTTTTGGTTCTAGATAACCCTCAATGTTGCTGTCAGACCTGAAGGTGATCAGAGGAGGTTTCAGATTCAAGGTGTCCTTTTGGGAGAAACTCAGACCTCCATGTTCACAGACTGAAAGAGTCCACCAGTGTCCAAGTACTGTTGTGTCCAAAAAAAACAGATGTCCCCTGTTCTTGTTCCAGACCTGTCTCCGGTCCAGACAAGCCAGATGTCCCCTGTTCCCTCTATATGAAGGAGCTGCAGGGCTTTGTCTCCAGAGTCATGTCCGACTACTTTGTCCAGTTCCAGTGTGTGGACTTCATCTACGACCAGACAGAGCTCATAGCCCACCGGTCCATCCAGCTGTTCCTGAGACACGCGAGCCTGCTGAGGCCGCTGGGAGACAGGGGAAAAATGAGACTGGCAGCTGACTTTGCTCAGGTGAGAGGACACCTGCTGCATTAGGAGGACACCTGATTTAGGAGGAGGATACCCTCAGAGCTTGACCAGCTTGTGTCTCTTGTCCAGATGGAGTTGTCCCTGGCTCCACTCTGCAGGAGGGTCTCTGATCTGGGGAAGTCCTACAGGATGCTGCGCTCCTTCAGGTGAGACCTTCAAAATAAAACTCAACCAGAAATGTGACAGCACTAAGACTGATACCAGAGACCCGATCCACCTTCAGACCAGAACTATTGCCATATCTGGTCCTGATGTGGTTCTCTGGTTCAGATGAGATTCATCTTTTTGTGGATCCTGGTCCTGTCCAGTACAACTTGTCTAGACCCAGTTTAGGACCGGTACAATCAGTCCCGGACCAGTATGACCAAGTCTTGTACCAATTCTACACTGGTTCTGGACCGGTTCAAGTCTAACCAGTAGCATGTGTTCCAGGCCATTCCTGTTCCAGACCAGTGAGCTAATCTCCTCCAGTCCAGTGGTGGGAGACCTAATCCCCTACAGCCTCCTACTCCACTTCCTGTTTTCCAGAGCTCCACCTGAACTGAAGTCTCCTCACCAGGTGTGTTCACGTTAGACTTGTAGTCAAGACCGGCTAAACCGAGACCAAGACACTACCAAGACCAGACAGTATCAAGACCAAGACAGACCAAGTCGAGACCAAGACTAGTTCAGCTCAAGACAAAGACCGAGACCAAAAAAAAAAATCCTTTTTTTTTTTTTTTTGAAATCTTGCATGAGTTGTAGAACATAAGCACCATACTGGGTTCAGCTGCTTAGTATAAATATGAGACTGTCTTCAACTACAGGCGCAATAATACAGAGACAGAACACGTCTTGTGTGTGAACTTGCTATAAATAAATGTTTTCATCAATTAGCTGAGATCAAATATGTGTGGCAATACTATGACCGCTATTTCTACACTATCTGAGGATTGACTCAAGTGCTGTTAAGGACTGACACGACTATTAACCCAAAACCATCTAACAAATTAACTGCAACACCCCCTTCCACCTCAAAAAAAGAAGTTCCATCATTCAGGAGGGACTCGTGTCGGTCGTTGCTCCTTCACATCGAGAGGAGCCAGTTGAGGTGGTACAGGCATCTAGTGAGGATGCACCCTGGCACCCTGGATGCCCTCCTCGAGTGTTCCAGGCATGTCCAACCAGAAGGAGGCCCCGGGACAGACCCAGGACACACTGGAAAGATTATGTCTCTCGGCTGGCCTAGGAATGCCTCGGTATTCCTCCGGAAGAGCTGGAGGAGGTGGATGGGGATCAGGATGTCTGGACTTTCTTGTTCAAGCTGCTGCCTCCACGACCCGACATTGGATAAGCGGGAGTTAATGGATGGATGGATGGATTTGAATTGTACTTAATTTGTAGATTAAACATGAATTTTAAATATTAAAGACTTATCGACAGACTGTGTGCAGTGACACCGTACTGTTGTGAGGCAAACAAACTCCTTGTGGTCTGTAAAACCAAACCTGACCACTGATGAATTTGCTGATATTTTACATTCTCCTCCACATGGATCCGTGACCGTGCTTTAGGGGTGGGGGTGGGTGGGTGACAGGATGTGCCAGGATGTGCCAACGCCGTCTGTGACACAACATTCATGTGATTGGTGCCACTTGAAGGGCGTATAATGAAATAAAAAAAATCAAACAAACAAAAAAAAACTGCCTGCCTGGACATTATAGGTTACAAATTCCTTCGAGGCCAGTCCGAGACGTTGCGAGACCGAGAGACCCGAGAAAGAGACAAGACCAAGACCAAAGACTGTCGAGGCCGAGACAAGACCAAGACCACAAAAAATTGGTCTCGAGACCAAGACTGGTCTTGAGAACTCCAAGTCTAGTTCACATGCACACTCCTCCAGTCTGTGATGTCACTGACAGTAACTCTGCCCCCTCAGAGAGCAGAGTGGTCCATCGCCCGCTACTCCCATTGGCTGGACGAGCATCCGTCAGAGAGGGACCGACTGGCCCTGATCAGGTGAGCTGTCAGAACTGAGATTCTGGGTCCAGTTCAGAAGAGTTTATTTAGTAGACAGATTTATGCGTAAAGATTTAGAAAGAAATCCGCACAGGTCTTTGTTCAGGAGGAACCTGGTTTGTTTAACACCTGGTTCACAAGCTGAGGACCCTGGTCTTTTCAGGACCCGGTTCACGAGCTAATAACCCTGGTGTTTATGATGGTTGACGTCTGGATCTGTGACAGAAAGACCTCTTTTCCATCGGTTGATTTCTTGCAGCTTACTCAGTTGGCTTTATGTGTTTGGTTCTGTGGTCTAATGGAGACTGAATACAGAATCAGAAGGAACCTGATCCTTCTGGTCCAATTGTGTCTCCTGTGTCCCCAGGGCAGCTCTGGAGGCCTATGTCCAGTCAGTAAGGTCTCGTCAGGGGAAGGAGTTTGCCCCCATATATCCCATCATGCTCCAGCTGCTGCAGAGAGCCACCAGCAGTGGGGCCGAGCCCAGCACCTGAGGAGGAGGAGCTAACGGAAGAGGGGGAGGAGCTGATCATGTTTAGGAATCAATAAAGGACCTGATTCCATGTCAGAGTTTATTAATTTTTATTGATTGACATCAGTTTATTGAGGACAGATTCTGGGTTTAGATGGGCCACTTCCATTGGTTGGGGGGCGGTTCCTCCACCAGCGGTTGCCATGGTTTCCAGTCAGACATCTTCCTGGCCAGAGACAGCTCACACTCGGCCTGCAGATACCAGAAACAGATTAAAACGCTCATGTAAATGTGTCTCATGTCACATTTAGATTAAAACACTTCTTTATGCAGAATGAAGGGCATGGTGTCTTGATTGACAGCTGACTGTTAACTGATCCAACAGATTTATTAATCCTTTCAGTTGTAACCATCTTCTATTGTTGTATTGATACACTCCACTCTGACCCATGTTCAGGACCCACCTGGAAGATGACTTCTTCTATCTGTCCACAGTTGATTTTCTTCTCCAGCTTCTCCACGTCTGGTTCCTGAAACATAAACTGAAATCAGACCAAACCTCTGACTGAGAACCTGAGGCCCCCTGGACCCTGACCCACCACCCACCGTCTTCACGTGGTGGAAGCGCTCATTGACCAGCTGTTCTGTGTACTTCCTGTAGGCAGCGTCTTGCGGCATCGTCTGCACTGAAGCTAGGATCTTAGAGTAGAGGATCCTGAGACGCTGAAAACACCAGGAGACAGCAGGACATGATCAACATCCTTTGTTTTTGTTTGTTTGTTTTTGTGAAGGGGGGGGTCTTTCTGAGTGATTACATGTGATCCTGTCAGTGTCCCCATGGTTACTATGGTAACTTCCACCACAGAACTGATGGATTTTCATGGTTCTGGTAAACACCATCTGGAAACCTGTAGGAGCGAATGGACCACTCAGACTTGTCTGAAGACTGGACCAGAACCACCTCTGATATGTGGGTCTGAACCACATATCTGTGGACAGGATATCGATGGATCGATGTGGATTTGATACGTACATATCTACATGGGCAGATCTACATGGACCTGCTCTAGGTGGATCTATGCAGACCTGATCTATATGGACTTAATCTATGTGGATCTATGCAGAAATGATATATGTGGACCTGATCTTTGTGGTCTGTGGAAGGTTGTGTTTGTCTTCTCTGATCCTCGAGACCATCCTGTCATAAATAAATAAAGTGGGGTACAAAAACCTGTTCCTGTGACTTGGGACCAGAGCAGGACAAAGACCTAGATCAGGGACCTGGGACCCAGCCTAGGGACGCAGGTGGTCTCACCTCGTGGGGGTTCTGGGAGACGGCCAGGCCAACCAGGCCGGTGGTCTAGCAGAAAGAAGAGAAGAGTTTATCATTTAAGACTTTCTAAAAACACTTTTCATTTTAATCACTTTACCTCATTGATTCTAGTAAAACTGAGGCACATTATCAAGAAAATTCAGTTGATCTAATAGAGTAGCTTTATTCCATTTTTATTATTAATCATTTTGAAGACTTAATATTTCCTTCCCTGATTAATATAGTTATTAAATTGAAATGTTTCAGAAATTATTCAGTTCATAAACTGAAAAACTATGAAACTGCTCAGTCAGCTGTGTCCATCTCTGCTCAGCCAATCAGCTGCCTGTACCACCATAGGAACCTTTTTCTCTAGTACCTGTACCACCATAGGAACCTTTTTCTCTCATACCCAACATACCACAGGAAACTTTTTTTTCTAGTACCTCTACCAACACATAAACCTAATTTTTTTGCACCTGTACCACTATAGGAACCTTTTTCTCAAGTACCCAATATACCATAAGAGCCTTTTTCTCTAGCACTTGTCATACTACAGGAAGCTTTTTCTGTGTACCCGTCCTACCGCAGTACCTGTACCACCACAATAATAATGCTGGTTGATGGTCTCTACCAACCTTGTACTGGTCTAAACTAGTTTAAACGGGTTAACAAAACTGGTTAATTACCTCCAGAAACCTTCTACTTATCTAAACTAGTTTTAACGGGTTAGTGAGGCTGGTTAATGACCTCTACCAACCTTATACTGATCTAAACTAGTTTAAACGGGTTAACGAAACTGGTTTATGACCTCTACCAACCTTCTAAGGGTTTAAACCAGTTTAAACAGGTTAATAAAGCTGGTTAATGACCTCTATACCAGTTAAAACAGGTTAATAATGCTGGTTAATGACCAACCTTCTTCAGCAGTCCGGCCATCTTCTTCAGCTGCTTCGCATCTTCTTCTTCGCGACTCTTTAATGGAGCTGTTAACAGCTGAACGGCGCCTCCTGTTGGACGGAGGTGTCAATCACAGCTGAAATGTACGGAGCACAGGCGGAAGTGGGTTTGCATTTGTACTACATATGGGCGCTGAGCAGGGTTAGGGTTATTATATATATACTAAATATATCATATACAGCATATAGACAGCTGTCCAGGGCGGGATTTGTTCAGGGACGGCACCAACGGCCCATTTGCGGCTGCTCCACAGTGAGTGTGCGTCCTTCCTGTTGAGGTCTAACCTGGGTCTATCAGAAAGGGGAGGGGTCCCCTTTCGGGGGTCGTCTAGATCGGTGTTTATGAAAGTATGTATGGCACTCCATGCAAGCAGGCCACGCACTGTGAAGCATCAATCAGTTCATAAATCATCGTCGTTATTGTTATTATATTATATAATCGTTATTATTACCATCAATGTTAGTTAAACTGGTTAAAGCCTTAAAGCCTTGTTCCTTCTGAAGACATCCAGAGTCAGACTGGAAAAGACAAATAAAAGAGACGGGGAGATGATACTGGGAGTGTGTTTAAAATAACAGTTGTTATATAAAGTGAAATTTGTAATTTGAGAAACTCAAAGTCAACTTAGACATCAGTGGTCAATATTTTGAGGTAACACTGCATTTCTGCCTTAGTGAAAATATTACAGCTAACAACAAATAAGCTGAACTAATAATCAGTCATCCAAAAACACAATGAATCTCTTACTCTTTATTTATTTACATTAACCGAACCTGAGTTGAACGCATGCACTATTCTGTCATTTTAGCAACTGTTTGGAATCTCTAATTTGCAGACAAATATACTTTATATTTAACAATATCAATTAATCAATCAATCACACTTTGTTTAAAATAACACTTTTGTGCAACACAGAGTGCTTTACAGAATTAAAAGAAACAGCATTTAACAAATATACTAATGAGAGATTGGACATATTCTCCCGCTCTGCAGTTCTGAGGTAAAATGTATTTCAGTTAAATTGTTGACGTTTAAATTTATACTGGCAAACAGAGAGTTAGGGGTGGACTCGGGTGTTTTGCCAGGGCATGAATCAGGCTAGAACCAACACTGGCCAAAACAACAGGAGAAATATATTTGTTGTATAGGCTGTTATGGACGTGTGTCAGCTTTTGAAGCAAATATCGAACTACCTTGTTAACGTGTTAAATATAAAAGCAATTTAAATTAATGCTAATTTCTTTAGCCACATGTATGAAGCATTACTGAAAAGTGAAAATAATTTAAAGGTTGTCCTGAATCGTTTAATAGAATCAAAGGTATCTTCGGTAGTCTCTCTCTTCTCTTTTTTCAGCTGATGTCGTGGTGGTGATGTTGTGCTCCCCCTCGCCTCCCAATCCTTCCATCTTCTGACCATCCTGGCATATACGTGCACCTGTTGAACGGAAGCCCGCTGGTGTGGTCGACCTGCAATCCAACCATCTGACTACCACATATTTATGTATTTTTATAGCAGATATTTGTATATTCCTGTAGCATGTAATATTTTTGTCTCTCTCATGTCTTCCTTTACCCAGCTCTCAGCAGCAGGGTCCCCCCTATAATTGAGTCAGCCCCTGGTTTCTTCGAGAGAGGGAGTGTCCCCCAGGGATGAGTATTGGGTGCTATTTTATTTTCTATTTCTATAAATAACTTGGGTATGGATCTGAATCAAGCAAAAGTTCATCTTTATGCAGATGATACCATTTTGTACACCTCTGCTAGATCACTGGAGGAGGTGATGAACTGCTTACAGTCTGCCTTTAATCAGGTACAAAAATCCTTGGTAGATTTAAAGTTGGTACTAAATGGTCAATAAATTAAATTCATGTTTTTCACATGCTCACATACTGGATTACACAGTTTTAACAAAAAATGTTTTTTCAATATTCAGGGTAACCTCCTACAAATACCTAGGTGTTTGGCTCAATGAAAATGATCTTTTAAGGTCCATATTGAAAGTATCCTTAACAAAAAATGTCTGTTACCACGGTAACTGACTGAGGACTAAACCTGGTCTTTGTCAGTGACATGCGGTGAGGAGAGGCAGAGCCTCACCTGTCATCATGGAAAGAATAAAATATATAATAAAAAAAAAAATGGTTACATTCATCCAGTGTTTTGAGCTATAAACTAATTTTCCATTTAATTTTTTTTTCATTTTTGTGATTTCACTGATTTTTTTTCTTATTAAAAAATAACTAAAATTAAAAAAAAAAAAATCACTGAATTTCATAATTTCCCATTCAAATACAGGGAAGAGATGCAAGGTGAGGCAGCAGCAAGCTGAGCCTCACCTCGGATTGCACAATCCCTCACAAACTCGTCTCTGCCATTAATGAGAGGGTGGTGTTGTTTCTCTGTCAATCAAATGTTTCAAACATTTTAATATTTGCCCCCCTGATTTTCCATAGTTTAGCTCATGTATACATGTGTGTAACATGTTTCGTGTGCTCAGCGATCTTACAATGGCAGTGAAGATGCACTAAGTGAGGTTGCAGTTCTCCTGCGTCATGGTAGGCAGCAGTAGTGAGCCCAGATTTTCTACTCTGCAGCTGCAGAGCAAGTGTCAATCATCAATGAGATTGACAGACTTTTAAAACTGAAAGAAGACAAGGAAGACTTCCACAAAAAAGTAATTTTTGTCCAGAAGGATCAGCATGGACTTCATTTATCAGTAAGCGTAAGACTATAACGCTTTCTTTAAAGAAATGTGCATCACATGGGTTACAGTTTGTATGTGTAAAGATATGATATGAGAAATGAAACATAACCGTTTACTGCTGCTGATCAAATGGTGAATAATCTACTCTGTTGGGTTCATATATTAATAAATCTGATTCTGATGGAGTCAGAGCCTCACCAGGCATGAACCTCACCACACGTCACTGGTCTACGTTACAACGGTAACTGACTGAGGACTAAACCTGATCTTTGTTACCATAGTAACCCCATGTTTCCCCCGATGAGTGAAAGTGAAGAATGAAGACACAGGAAGAGGAGGATTCTGTTGAACTTTAATGACCAACTGTCAATCATCTATTTAAAGGATTTCTATCTACAAAGTATAAAAATATATTACACATCTGAGTATGTACAGGTGTACTGGTCTACACTCACAGGTGAGCATGTACAGGTGTACTGGTCTACACTCACAGGTGAGCATGTACAGGTGTACTGGTATAAACTCACAGGTGAGCATGTACAAGTGTACTGGTCTACACACACATCTGAGTACGTACAAGTATACTGGTCTACACACCTCACACAGGTGAGGGGGAAGGGCCTCAGAAAGGCGTCAAATCCATCAGATCCAGGAGGAGGATCCATGTGGTTCTGGTCAGCAGATCAAAAGAACATCCTGTTGCAGGAAACAGCAGAAATTAAAATACACCTGAGGTGTACCTGAATACAGAACCAGGCCGGTCCCATCCAGATCCAGGACCACACTGGTCTCACCCAGGTCTACGGATCCCAAACACCTGGTCCTAACAATATTTTTGACGAAACTCATGTCCAGATATGTCCACGTACCTGCAGATGTTTGGGTCCAGCAGCACAGCTGTATCTGAAGACAGTTTGGACAGGTGGACAACTTTGGTCTTCAGCTGCAGCCTGTCGCTCTCATTCACCCAAACATCTGGAAGACTGACGGAGAGAAAAGGGTTAAAACACATCTGGAAGACTGGCAGAGAGAACAGGCTAACACACCTGGAAGACTGACTAGAGAACAGGCTAACACACCTGGAAGACCGACTAGAGAACAGGCTAACACATCTGGAAGACCGACTAGAGAACAGGCTAACACATCTGGAAGATCGACTAGAGAGCAGGCTAACACATCTGGAAGACCGACTAGAGAGCAGGCTAACACATCTGGAAGACCGACTAGAGAGCAGGCTAACACATCTGGAAGACCAACTAGAGAACAGGCTAACACATCTGGAAGACCAACTAGAGAACAGGCTAACACATTTGGAAGACTGACTGAGAGAACAGGCTAACACATCTGGAAGATTGGCAGAGAGAACAGGCTAACACATTAGGAAGACCGACTACAGAAAAGGGCTAACACATCTGGAAGATTGGCAGAGAGAACAGGCTAACACATCTGGAAGACTGGCAGAGAGAACAGGCTAACACATCTGGAAGACTGGCAGAGAGAATAGGCTAACACACAACATTTTAAAATATTAAAACAGTTTAAAAGGTTTTAAGACGTTTAAAACCTTTTAATGGTAGTGGGCAGTTTAAAACGTTAAACGGTAGTCAGCAGGTTAAATCATTTAAATGCTAGTGAAAAGGTTAAAAGGTTCTAAAATGTTTAAGACGTTTTAACAGTAGTCGACAGGCTCAAACATTTAAATGGTAGTAGGTTATGGAAGTCAGCAGGTTAAAAGGTTTTAAAACCTTTTAACGGTAGTAGAACTTACATGTCCTCAGGCGTCCAATGCAGCAGCACCTTCACTTTCCCAGAGTCCTCTTTCCTCCTGGCGATGACCTAAACACACAGACACACACGCCTGTCACACACCTGTAAATCACTCCTCACCTGATGAGAGTGAGCACGTGCGCACCCACCCTGCTGTGGAAGACCACGCTGTTTCCGTTGCCCAGGCTCTCGATGTGTGTGGCCAGGTTGAGGCAGATGGCTCGGTGGCGGATGGCGTCCATGGTCTGAGCGTCGAAGAAGTCGTGTGGTCGTGCTGCAGACAGGAAATCATCCTCAGTGAGTTTATGTCTCCATGGAAACGTGTGTGCACATGTCCAGGAGAAGAAACCGAATTCCTTCTTTAAACAGCTGATCTGCTACAATCCAGACCAGAATGAGACCATCTGGGGAGTACCACAAGGCTCTGGATGAGGACCTCTTTTACTTCAGTTCTACCTGTTCCCACCCAGAGATCTGTTTATGGGCAGACGACTCTGATGGTGTCATGTAGGAGTCATTTAGAGGTCGTGTATGGATTACATAGGGATTGTGTGGGAGTTGTGGAGAGGTTGTGTAGACAAGTAGAAGTTGTATAGAGGTCACGCAGACGTTGTGTGTGTGTGTGTATACGTACGCAGCGAGCGCCTGTACTTGTTACGGAGCTTCCTTCTTTTGATGAGGCCGGCCTTCGACGGAGACTCCTCCTTTACTCTGCTCTGATTGGATGCCTTGGATGAGCCCTGTGAGCTGAAGTGGGCGGGGACGTGGCGGGCAAGTCCCCCTTGTGATGCAAAGGTAGCATTGCAACCGCCCACCACACACTGCAGGGATAGGAGAGGAGAGTTAGGGGGACATGGATGGCGGGTGAGGTGCTGAACGCCACCTGTGGACAGGTGTTACCTTGAAGGGCTTGTCCCCACTGTGACTCAGCATGTGTCTCTGCAGCCAGCTGTGACTGGTGGACGGAGTGTTGTACACCTTACAGCCCTTCCACAGACACACGAACACCTGGATGGAAGACAAGCACACACCTGAGGAGGTGGACAACTCTGCAAAGCAGCACCACAGCTGTGGGGAAGATGCTCGGAGAAGACAGCACCGTCAGGTCAAAGACAGCTATTAATCTAAAATAATCTAGTCTGAATTTCATCCAATCTAAAATAATTTAATCTAAAATAAGCTAGTCTAACTTAAACTAATCTAATTTATTATTCTAATTAAAATAACAATCTAGTCTAGTTTAATTACAGTACTACTTCCTTTAATTAGTCAGTTATTTGTAAAATACAATTATATAGATACTAGATTATTTGAAGAAAAATAGCAACTTTTTGTTCAAAAACAAAACACTTTTTTTTAAATAAAATTACAAATTTTACAGGATTGCCGTGTTTATTGTAAAGTCTCTTCTTTTCTTGTGAAATCCTCAGATTTTGCTTTAAAAGTCATTTGTCACAAAAATATTGACTTTTACAAACTGAATATTTAAAGTTACAACTTTTTGTCTTAAAAAAACAGTATACAACAATTTTATTAATAATTTTATACTGCAATTATTTTAAAGAAAATCTCAAATTTTCTAAAATTGTGTTTTGTTTTTTTTATCAGGGTTCAAGTAGACATGTATTGATGAGGACAGCATCTGTCAATGAGGACGTCTGTCAATGAGGACAGCGTCTGTCAATGAGGACAACGTCTGTCAATGAGGACCATGTGAATTGATGCTGTTTGATCAGCCATTAAACTGATGTACTGATTGAAATGGAAAGATGGATAAATAACCTAAACATGTTTAAGTAAACTTGTCAGATGACCAACGGCGTAAAGCTGATGTTCATCTGTTAGTAAATGTGTGACTAACTCCGCCCCTCTGGCTGTTTTAGTAAATAACTGTGACAAACCCCACCCCTCTGGCTGTTTTAGTAAATAACTGTGACTAACCCCACCCCTCTGGGTGTTTTAGTAAATAACTGTGACTAACCCCACCCCTCTGGCTGTTTTAGTAAATAACTGACTAACCCCACCCCTCTGGGTGTTTCAGTAAATAACTGTGACTAACCCCACCCCTCTGGCTGTTTTAGTAAATAACTGTGACTAACCCCACCCCTCTGGCTGTTTTAGTAAATAACTGACTAACCCCACCCCTCTGG